>JABMBR010007874.1:0-51945 GCA_018881525.1 Meteorus sp. PSUC_FEM 10030008 | reverse complement strand
TAAAAATCTCATGTTATTTGAATGGGAAATATAGAACGATTTCGGCACGGTTTAATTTGAAAATTAAGAGCTTGTTTCTGCTGGATATTTTGTTTTAGGTCATCAAATAAAGACTCAGGGGGCGATTGAAAAAAAAAAATCGATTTGGGAAATAACGGACACCCTAATATGCATCTCCAGGGATAGATTGTGAATAGATGTGAGAATTGTACTCGAACACGAATTGTCTTGCAAAAATATATATCCGCTTCTGGGTCGCAAACTTCACCACCGGCGCACGTCCGCGCGGATGGACGAGAATAACTAGGAAAATTGAGACAATATTCAAATCATTAGAACCCTCCAATGTTTATTTATATTGTATTGTTTCGAAAAAATCTTGGACATAACGTCCCGAAACATTCCCGAAAACATGAGTGAATATTGTATGAAAAATATTTTTGATAACTTCTTAATTTCTTCCGAATAACTATTCCGTGAGTCGGATCTGGAAAATTACAATTCCAGCTCTCGAGAAGATACTATTTAACTGGGTCGATATACTTCTCCGAAATTGGACAAATTACATTCAGTAGCGAGTGTTGTGGATTCCATTCCGGTTATGACTCATAGGCTGGTAATCTGAAAAGAAAAAGGACTCTTGAGAGACGGATTTATTATTATATTTGATGATTGTAGATCCTCGGATTCACTTGAATGATGTTTCCAGTTGCATCCGATCATCGTGTCTCAATCACATCTTGTCTTCATGTCTTAATATGAGTAAGAGATCGTTACTCTCTATTGCGATCAGTCTTTGGGGTAAGGGACCAGTTAAGTCTTATGTTTGTGGAGCTTGAACAATTATTTATTTGATTGCTTACGTTAATTGATCAAATATAAGATGGAAATAGAACCCATAGCTTTTTGTTTGATTTTTTATGCAACACTCTTGAGTCATTGTCAATTTACTCGACTCTTGCTATTTGTAGAATCGAGTGTACTTTGAAATATATCAATCAGATAATGACTCTAACTTCAGCGATAAGAACGCATTGTTTCATTCATTGTTATGTTTACATTTCTGCTCTGTGTATTGGTGTTATTTAAATTACGCTCTGATCGTGCTTTTTCATGAATCCCGATTGAGAATCTCAATAAACTAACTTCCAGAATCCTTTCCCCATTCCCTCTATGTCTTGACGTAACCACTCTCCTTATACTCGCCACTGACATTGCTTTAGTTCTTAGACAAAAAGCCAGAATGCCTATGCCTGATGTGGGCTCCAAGGCTCATCAGACAAGCAAAAGTTTTAAACTTGTCTATCATGTGAGTTACAATAAGTTCACGGTGAGAGGATGGAACATTACCTAAAAACTCAGTTAAAACTTCTCAGATGATATCCGATCGTTCTTGTCAGTCGAACCCACCGTTGCACCTTAGTTGGGATCGAACATGAATTCACGAATATCAGATTCAGTGACAATCTTTCCTATCAGAAATATCGACTTAACATAAGTTGATTTCATTATCAATCTCACAGCACTAGGATAAGTGACTAGCTCAATAATATTTGAATATTATTCTTCCATTTGGAATGATAAAAATAATTTATATTCAACATCATAATGGGAGGATTTTGTGAGTAATGCATCTTTTTCTTTAATATCCTCAGAATAGTTATGAATAGCACAACCCTCCAATTTTCTAAATTTCTTGATGAATTCGGAATATGTTAGAAAAAAAAGTATTACAACAACCTCATTCATGACATTATGGGAAAAATTCTGTCTTATACTCGAATGAGAGTTTTCTTCAATTTTACTATGGAATGTCCGATCCAATGTTGTTTGGTTCGTATATAACACAATTATGACATGCACTTAGATAAATCAGCTATTTGAGCTCAAACTCAGAACGCAGTATTGGAGTTCGAAACATTGAAAATTAGCGGCGCTGAATAGTATTCGGAGACAGATTGACTTTTGGATGTTTACGTTACTGCGATTTCGAAAATTCGAGATAAGATGCTGGTATAAAGGGGTCATAAGGTCGACATTGCAACTCCTCTTGTACCTGTTTTCCGACCTCATTTAAAAAATAATTTTCCTGAGCAAATCTCAGATCGCTCATTTTTTTCCAGTCATCTGATATTGGTAGCAGTATCTTTTTCTGTCTACTGTCCAAATTGATTGGGCTATAAATGATTTCGGTTATTCTACCTTGTATAATTTTGGTTCTGTAGGCTGTCGTAAATATCTTCAATATTGTCTCAGGGCTCCTTCACACGTACATTTCATGAGTATGATGAATCTCCCGAAAATCTGAGTGTCAGCAATAACTGTTGCAATTATTCAACTACGGACAATCCAATGGAGTACCATCTTCCAGGTACATTGTGACATTAACATAATAATGTCTCATAGTCACCAGTTATTCACCAAACATGCAAGACAGTGACAGTATTTGAATATAGGTGCATGAAGATGCATGAAGAACTTCATAGAGAGATGTCTTAAATTTTTTAAAATTAATGACGCTAGCAAGTACAAAGATATCAATAATAAAAGCTCAACGAAATTATTTTATGTCATGTTACTTGACAAAGAAAATATAAACATGCTCAGCAATCTTTCTACCAGTATTATGGGAGATCTCTCATATAATTGTTGGCTGTATTCATTTCTATTTACATTTCCATAATCCAAAGCAATATCACTATCATCTGCGATACTGATTAGACCACAGAATGTGCAATATATATTATGCCTTCTATGGCGTTATTAGTTACCGCTATCTTCAGAATAAACTAATATATATTTGAGATAATTCAATAATCGTGGGCTTGATGAACAATAGCGTGCTAATTATTTTGAGTATCGTTAGGAGAGACATTGCGAAGATTAATATGATGCATCAGGTCTTGATGAAAACTAACAAGATCGAAAATTTCGAGTCATTCTATTGGAGTACACGGAGTACTGGAGTATGCAATTTGATAAATAGAATCGACGATGAGTGTCGATTGACCATAAAAATTACAACAAATATAGTGATCTGACGTAATATATATCTTCTCCATTTTCCAGTCAAATGTATCGATGTGATAAAATTAAGAATGTTCGAATTGTCAAATTTTCGATATTCTGATATCGCATTGTAAATGTTCACGAATTTATTACACAGCCATAAAAATATTAAATGATAAAATCTCTACCAAACTTTCTCGAAAAATTTTTGGTTGATTGCTTTGTCAACCTATTTTCATGATAACTATAAAATACAATTACGTATTTCATGATACAAGATGGGATGGAGCTGAAATGAACTCATTACTGTGAAGCCATTGATAGACAATACTATCTTCATCACGATGATTAGTTTATCGAATATTTCTTCACGCCGTTCATTGGAGAGCTTGATCGTATTCTTTTTTGATCATTCATTATATTTCTCAAGATGAATTGTGATTAGATATTGGAATTGAACAATAGATTTCCCTTCTTTTTTTGATAGACCGTCTTTCGCGCGTTCCCGCTCTTTATTTGAGAATCCCTATAATAACAACGCCAACGCACTCTGATGTTGCGATTACGTGGGAAGATCTATCCGTCAATTTTCAAACATGTCCCCCTTATGCAGACTCAATACGGATGATTCACATCATCTCTTGGTGTTATAACACGAATTACGCATATGCTTTTTTCATAATCTTGCGAAGTGAGATTACCGATGAGACACCACAGTTTAATTCACCTTTCGAGAGTATTGCATGTCTCTGGAGAATAGAGGTCCTTATTTTCCAAGTGACATGGCTGATTTCCGATAGCATTTTATGAAAGACTCCCAGCCCAGGTGACGCAGGAAGTTTTCTAATTAGACAGCACTGTGCGGCACTGTGCGGCACTGTGCAACTGTGCGATGTGGTGCTTATTGGAACATACACGTATCATGAGATCTCTATCAAATGGCGCTTAGAACATCAACGTGAGAAGTTTCGATTCTCTGACATGCTCTCATAGAATTGTCAGGACTCGCAAAGAAAATCGAGAAAATTCAAAAAGACGAAAACAGAGTGATTGAATTCTTCTACAAACAGCCTAATTATGATTATAAGCGTTAAGATATAAGTATTCGATGAAGTGCATAAGAAATTTTATCGTTCATATTAGTTAAAATTCCATCATAACAGATAGAGTACGAATGCATTATTGAAACCTGTGTTCAACTTAGAATTCGAATATATTTTGTCCATATTATGAATCCTCTACTGAGATATTTATCGTAAATTAATATTGTTCTAACATTTGTTCCCTGGTGTATAAGTTAACATTATGAATCCCGATTTGTAAACTAGAATTGTGAATTTTTTAAAAAATTGTATTTATATATAATTGAATATTCGGACGAAGAAGTAGACTTCGAATGTATATATCAAAAAAGGATAGGCTATGCAGAAGGACGAGAATAAAATAATCTGGATAAATTGAAAATGTTATGAATGTTTTATTCATCTGTTGCTTACACTTATAATTATATTTGAATTCAACACATTTTTTTTACATTATGATGCAAAATATATAGTGCCACCACTTCTGAAAAGAACAAAAATTTACATTTTTGGTACCCCTGACAGCACAGCACGCTCAGACACAAGAATTGGCTGTGCGCAAATGTGCGGCACAGTGCCGTAGTTGGAACACTCAATCTAGAGCACAGTGCGGCACTGTGCTCGTCTGTGCTGTAATTGGAAAATACCCGCAGTGTCCAATATTTTGTAGTGGAGCGGTTTGCACTATCACGCCTCTACCGGCCAGATACAAGAACGAACGCTCTCCCAGAACCACCAACGCCTGAACGGCTCATCTGTGAAGCATATAACATATATTCAAAACATGCAATCGCTCACTTATTTTGCTCTTTAAGTTTTTTTATCCGCATAAGATTATTGACTAGCCTTTCAATAAAATATATAATTTATTACACGACTCGTAAATCTCTTGATTAGTGGCTTAAGTACAACAGTAACCACAATCTGCATAGATCTATCGCGTTTTTTGATAATTGAAACAACCTTGTGGAGAGCTTTCTCTTTATTTTCGGAATTAGTTTCTCTCTCTGTTGATTTCGAGTTGAATAAAACTTGTGGCGAATCCACATTAACTTTTGTTGAAAATGACTTGTGGTCTGATCTATTGCAGCTGTTTTGCGCCAGATATACTCTAGCACATGTGACGGTGGTGTCACTGTACAGTCATATCATCCTCTCCTCTCTATCGTGTAACTTTCTCAATATAGTGTATGGCCGAATCGTAACTACCAAGTCGCGTTCCATTCACTCGATTCACATCACACGCCGTACAGTTGTTATATAGTCCGTCATATTCCCGGTTCAAAAGCAAGGTTGCGACTTGTGAGAATCTGTTGGTTTGCGCGACGAGTTGTTGCGACGCAGGAAGAAAAAAGGTGCAGTGTACTGTAGACTGGTGTCGAATCTTTTTTTTATCCGGAATACCAGTGAGAATTCGCAACGAGAGAAGAAATAATAGTTGATCATGGAGAAACGAATAGAACTCGAAAAACGTGGACGGAATCCAGCTGAAGTAAGAATAACTGCACCAAATAAATAATTACCGTTCCTTCCATTGTTCCTTCCCACAAAATAATAAACGTGGATCTGTTTGTGTCGTACTGCGGAATGCTCTCCGATACCTACGATATTCAGTTATGACCGGAATTCGATAATTTATTTATTGATTATTCTATTAATACGAATTTGTCAATCTCCACAGAGGATGATAGAAAGTATGGATGAATGGAGGTAAAACTACAAGCAAAGGATAGTGAATGTGAAAGGAGCAAAATAAAGCAGAGAAAAAAATAGTGAACGAAAAGTTCGAAAGATGAAAAATTTCTGGTGCTGTCCCTTCGTCAAAAAAAACGGATGAAATGTGTATATGTAGAAACAGAGCCAAGATATGTTAGATGGATGGTGTATTGAGAACACGCGCACGCACGCGTGTGTGTGCGTGTGTTGCGTGCAGGGGGGGGGGGCTTCCGACGATGTGTCTTACGAGCAAAACAATTTTATGCATGATTAGAATTTTCGGGATTATAACTGAGCGAAATCATCTGATAAACCCTTGTTAGGTTCATATGAAACCGCGTTGTATCGTATAGAAATAACATTTAACTGTGCAATCGACGAGCTGGAGGACCGAAAAGTGGGAGATGCTACCAACACGCAACGATACAAGCATGGCGTGCGTAATGCCGCTTCGGTGTCTAGAGGGCAACGTAGGTCTCTGTAGCACAAGCTTGTTTGATACTGATTTACTTTGCATCATTTCAGAATTGAGGAAATAACTATTATTTTTCCAGGAAATTGTTATGGGTTTCATATTGGTTTTTCAATTTATGACTTTCCATGTAGATTGGATCTCAGAGCGATCGGTACCAAACTTCTTGCGCCATTTGTCTTTACATCTAATCTTCTGTCATACGACGTACTTGCAATATCTCGGATACATTGACAGTGAACCAATTAAAGTGGTTTTCGAAAGTGAGTGCAATCTACTGTCTGGAATGGTAACGACAAATTTGAGTAAATTCATCTGCCTTCTCGCAACAAAATGAGATATTTGTGTCCATACTGTCGAGCTGTAATGCTGCTTTTTCCAAAATTTCTTGACAAAAGTTGTAAATGCAAAGTCTTTATGGAAACAATATGCAAAGCACAGGAAAATGTCAAATTTCCGAGATGAATGTAAGCCGGCAATTCTAAAATTGAGCACTTTGTCAGAATACAACACGTATGCGTTGACAATGTTGTGGTCAACAGCCATGAAATCTCTGACAGGAGAACTAATTGAGAAAGAAAAAAAGAGATAATTTATGAA
The DNA here is from genome assembly GCA_018881525.1 of Meteorus sp. PSUC_FEM 10030008. Taxonomy (NCBI): domain Eukaryota; kingdom Metazoa; phylum Arthropoda; class Insecta; order Hymenoptera; family Braconidae; genus Meteorus; species Meteorus sp. PSUC_FEM 10030008. The sequence goes on along the minus strand of JABMBR010007874.1, from coordinate 45,066 downwards.
ACAGCATCTACCTTAGAATCATACACGTTTCATAACTCATGGGCGCGTCAGTATCGATGAATTCTTTGGTTCGACGGATAGCTATTAATTGGAAATGAATAATGAAGATACTGACAAGATATGTTTGATTACTGAAAATGGGGTTATCGAAACGTTGTGCATCGATATTTCTGGATTTCAGTATGCAAGATTATGCTCTTTGAATGGGACTCAATACATGATGAGATGATCACAGCGTCGTATTAATCCATAAATGATAACGAAATTAGGATATGAGTAAGTCTAGAAATAATAGCCATCTCTCTTCTACGGACATTATTCCTAGACTTATCCTATATCTTCCTACGAGAGTTTGAGTATGAGAAGAGAGCGAACTATTGGAATGAACCTTTCAATTAAGTGAATCTGTGGTTGATTACTTTTCGTAACAACGGTGAATGAGTTTAAAAAAAATGGATGCGTATCATTTTCGCATTTAACAAAAATGTCATGCAAGCTTTCTAGTCTGGATTGTTTGCTCGCGTAACCTTTGATATGTCTTTCGAAAAGTGGTAGCGCGCAAGCAGCGCGTTGACGAATTCAAAATTTTTCAATGCCATGGATTCTCGATATACTCGTAGTTAAAACCTTGTTCTGGGCAGAAAACATGAAGTCAGTATCATGAAATGATACTTAAAAGTTCTTACGGATTAGTTTTTTTCAGACAATCTGTCCTCCACATAGTTAGACAGGAACATTGAGATTACGTTTGGTCTTTTCACGAATCCATGAGGTTGTACAACCAAGTCCAATCCAGCTTTCCGATATCAATACGAACCGAAATCTAGCGATTCTGAATTATTCATCCAGCATATCGACCTATTCACTTGTTCTGATTACTAATGAAAACTGCGATACTTCAATTAAAATTCAAAAGTGTAACAAGTCCCATGCTCACCGCATTATGAAGCGGCTTTGTAAGATGTTTGGTGTGTTTGGTCGGTGTACTCACCTTAAGGCGAGTCCATTGTGCTTTGCTATTCGCAATATTCGTAATAGCTGCCAGAAACGCATAACAGATAAAAAGATGATCCAAGCATCCCCGGAAGTAATACGTACACATGCGAATGTTCAAAACTGTGAACTTGGTACCTTAGATTAATCAACTGTATGCGTAGCCAGATTTGTTATTTACGTAATTTTCAATGCAGACATTTGTACTTCCGCCAAAATATTCCATTTAAAATGAGCAAACATAGAGATTTATGCGTGGGCGTGATCTGTTACTTTGCATATATGATTTCCAGTCTCAACGCCGTCTCATAAAAATCATTCGAATTCGAACTCCAATTAGATTCTACGGAGAACCATCGCAAAGTCTAGTCTGAGACACATCGTTTGGCATTTTTTTTCTCGTACTTGCATGTGGGATGAAAATAATTTGATATGGTTAGATTAAAGTGTTACTAGATAAGGAGAGACCTTGAATTAATGACGAGTGCATACACTCGACTAAACTGTATAAGCTCACATGTAGTGAGTCAATAAAACATGCAGAAAAAGTGATTAGAGATGAAAACAAAAAGTCAACCAACCGCGTGGTATTCAACCGGTGTATATACAAATTCAACTGTATTTTACAACATTCGAATTCCGTTTGCTTCTTCACTCATTTTTCCATGTCTGAAGAAACAGTGCGCTTGGTACCCTTTCAGTCAACCATTCTTCCCCTCATTAACTGCTCTCATCAACCCTTCTGCCCTTCGACCACTTTTCTCCCTCACAAGCACTGCTCTCCACTCCCTGCCAATCGATCAATGAAATGCCAGGCACTTCCTCTAACGAGATACTATTGTTTTCAGGAGAGACAGATGGAAATGTCAAATAATTTTTCCTGCGAACCCATATTGATTCTATTATCTTGAATCCAAGACATCAATCATGAATATACTATGTGAACTAATTTGTCTATTTCAGATCACAGAGTTTGTACTCGACAATTGTCGGAGTACGAATATTGTAGGTCTCACAGACGAATTCGTGGCATTGGAATCGTTGAGTTTGATAAACGTTGGGCTCACAAGTCTTAAAGGATTCCCTGTATTACCCAATCTCCGAAAGGTTCGTTCAAATTCTGTTCATCAGAATATTATCTATACCATAATATAAATTTCAGAAATTTGATTATTTCTTTGTTGTTCCATTGCCAATAGCTAGAGTTGAGTGACAACCGTATTTCAAGTGGGTTGAATCTTTTACTAACAAGCCCAAAATTAACTCATCTCAATTTGAGCGGGAACAAGATCAAAGATCTTGACACCCTACAACCACTGGTAATGTATATTTATATTTATATATGTGTATACGTTCGGAATGAATGTTTGTATTAACGCGAAGGACACCGCAACAACGATAACACTGAAGAAATATATATCTTTTTTTACAGAAAAATTTCAAAAATCTGAAGAGCTTGGACTTATTCAATAATGAAGCGACAGATATGGATAATTACAGAGAGAAAGTTTTCAGTCTCATCCCTAGTTTAAGATATCTTGATGGGTACTTCAACGATTCTTATGACCATAAAGAAAAATTCTTCGGCCATGATAGAGTAGTATATTAATTGTCACTTGGTTTTCAGGTTTGATATGGATGATTGCGAAGTAGATGATAGTGAAGGAAATGAGGAGGGCAGTGAGGATGACGAAGTTAATGGAAATGACGATGGTGACGGTGATGTCAATGAAGAAGACAGCGAAGATGACAGTGACGAAGTTTCAATTGATGACGATAAAGAATTAGAAGAGGATGATGTTTGTTTAGAAATAGTATACAAAGATGATTTGGAGGTAAAATCGAATTTGCATACATAAAAAGAATTTATTTAAAGCTATTGGGGTCTATCATATTCTTTTTTTTCTCCTCTTTCAGAATGACAGTGATGAGGAGGACTATATTGAGGAAGAAGAAGAAGATGATGATGACGATGCTGATGATTTCGATCAAGAAGAGGAAGACGGTGATATCCAAGGTTTGTTTACGCATTTTGTTTCTACGAAATTCCATTTTTTTGTCCTAAGTAGTCAAAAAACTCATGTAGTTCTCGATTCATTGAAGTATGGTGATCAGCCGAAAATTTCAATTATTACAAATATCCGATTTTTATGTTTTTATTCATGTCTCTTACTTCTCAAATGTATTACTCTGAAATAACGCATATTATTCGATTTTTTGCAATGTAGAATCATCTCCCGCTCGCGGCAAGAAAAGAAAACACGAAGACGGTAACGAGCCGGGAAACTAGAATCCTCCTCGGCTAAGAAAACATGAAAGAATATAATTTTTTTCTGTTTGATGCGAAGTTGAAGATTAAGTGTAAAATTCGTATATAAATATTGATAATTTCGCCGCAGAGTGAGAGAAGAAACAGCTGGGAAATCAAACATTTATCGACCGACCAATATGACAGACAGTTAGTGTGACTTTATGAAAAATAAAAAAATAAGAAAAAAAAAACGAAACACGAAAATAATCATTGACTGAAAAGTTGTCTGTAAAGCATTAAAAAAAATGGAATCTAACTGCAAAAAATGATAAATTACTAATCCGAACGAAATGAAACAAATGATAAGAGAAAAAATGATGTGAAAATGAAATTAAATGAATAAAGATAAATAGGGCCGCATTCCAGTAAGATCAACAAGTTTCAGTTATGCTAACGATATTTTATATAGAGTATATAGTTAGAGAATTAGAAGTAATGCATTGTACGATGGATGAAGTTTGATACTTGGGATGAAGGATAAAAAGGTGAAAAAAAAAGGATAAAGCGGGAATCAATAGAATATTTATTGGCGAAAGATTTTACCTTTGAAGGAGCATATTTGTCTGTTAGCTCCGGTCGGCCAAAGGTTGGTCATGCTGGAATGTAGCCGTCGTTACTCAGTAATAAGAAATTGCATAAGTTACATTTTAAATACATTATTATTGTACCATGAAAAAAAAAAGTATAAGAAAGAAAAAATAAAAAATATTGAGGATCAACTTTTGTACAGGTTCACACCACCATGACATGAATTTAAAAGTGCAATTCCACTATGCGAATATATATAAATTTCTAGACTTGAAAATCAATCAATGAAGAGACGCATGGATTGGAATTACATGAAATGCATTTGTATGATGTTGTGTGTGTCCCGGTAAAAATAATTTTAGACAAATCAGGTGAAATTAATCAAGAAAAAAAAAACCGTTTTGGCAAAACTAGAGCAGTCTATAAGAGAAGACCAGATGCTCTCACTTTTTACGACGCCTGCATTGGTTTGAATGAAGTTTCAATGTACAACAGCACATCTAGAACAATCTTCTCCATACAATTTATAAATAATAAATATTGGATAATAATTTCATTTTGTAATTATTCTTTTACGAATCATATGTCAAGTTTCATCTAGAAGAAATTCAACTGTCTTAGTGTTACGATCCAATTTTTGTAAGCTCGATATGAAGAAATCGTATGAGACAGTGGTGGAACTGATACGGGAGCGTGCGTCCCTCAGAATCATTATGAAATTATCGATATTTTAACATGCGTCAGGATACTTTTTTGAAATTCCTCATCGATGTATGGTGATGAACGTCGAACACATAAATTTTGTTCATCCATATTATTTGTTACAACCGTTCTTGGGTTTGACAACAGCAAACTGATTTCCCAGAGAAATTCTGTTCCACAATTGTTTGATTGTACCATTTATATTGTTGAACAATCAACACAGAAGGGTAACTTCACCACAAACGAAACTTTGAATTAAAGGAAAAAATTAAAACGTATGAGCAGTGCCAGTTGTCATCACCATTCTTATGAAAACGTGACAAAATGGACACGTTTTGTTTTTCAATAGTCAGCAGAAATCGTGCAGATGCGCACTATTGGCACTTCCGTTGTAGGAAGAGCGAATCAATTATGTTTTCAAGTATTTTTTAATTCAAAAATTGTAAACACACATGCGAGAACGCAAAGAATGGGATATAGGGATTGAAGAAAATTGATTTAACTTCAACAGCAAATAAGAAAAAGGACTATAATACTTGGAATGTGTAAACTTCCCATCATTCCTGGAATCACAAGTTAGCTGCTCTTGTTTTAAATGGATATGATCTATGACTGCTATGTGATATCCAAGATTGCATTTCACCTAATTTGTTTGGAATTTGTACGTAGAATCCTGAACGTTTATCTGAAGGAAAGTAATTTTTTTCGATACGTTCTTATTGTTTTAGCAGTACAATCAGATTATAATCGATATCAATTGCGATTAAGATTTTGAATAACATTGACTACTGAGTAGAGACAAAAGCGTGGATGAATTTGAGTAAAGTCGTGAACGTAAGAATGTAATGAAAGCCGATTGGTTTTATGAATAAATAAAACACAATGAAAGAGACATAATTGTTATTGATAAGAGTTAATGATTTGACACGATATACGTCATCAAACTCGTTACGGCTTCATTGAATTTTTTGAGGCTACGAGGCAGTTTCATAATCGGCATGCTTAAGCGATGAACGCACACAAAGGTCTGTATGAATCCATCTATGAATTCATGATCAGTTCATATTATTGTGATTGTGAGACGTTTGAATATATTGAATGCAGGAACGAATAGCACGAAGAAAGATACTTGTTTAATGTATACCCATCAGTGTAACAACTATTTCTGTCCATCTGCCATACTTTCGGATGCGAATTAGCACCATATAGAATTGAGAAATTGAGTTCTCTCCAGCAGTACTCGTTCTAAGAAGCAGTGGACAGATTTTCCTGGAAACATAACTTTCAAAATTACAAAAATAACAAGGCAATACATTTTCGATATTCCAAATTAGTATTTTGTTCGATGGGCTGGTTATTGAAAGTATGGTTGCCCCAAAAGAAGATTGGGGGAAAAATTTCAAGCATTGTTGGATCTTCTACTTTTTACCACTGTTTCTCATATGGTTGAATATCCTGAAACATGATTGGAAAAATTATGAATAACCATGGTGCAAGAAGAAATGAGTTGAAGTTCAGAATTTTTGCTAATCTCATCTTCTATTATAAAATTTATCCCTATTGTATTTGACAGAAATTCAGGTTCTGAGACAAGTCATAGACCCCAACCTCTGACATTGTTTTTTTTTTTTTTTTGATGAAGGATGCTGCTGCAATAAAAGACAATCCGATGAGTTGGATCCTCTGGAAATTTAATCACTGAGTTTTACCAATATTCTGCCTCATCATACAATATAAAAGAATGAGTTCTAACAAGCGTGTGCTGCCAAATGATGATGGTGGTAGAAATCTGAAGTGATGTGAAAAAAAAACAAAAAAGTATCAGACAAAATGGCCGCGTAAGTGTGTCGATCAATTTCAGTAATTTTCAGTATCTTCCGACACTTGTGACAGTGCATTTGAAATACGCTTGATCTCGCTGTGTTTTGACGAATAGCTAGCACGAGAATTTGATCGTTATAATCTGCTCCACATACGTAGTTCGAGAAAGTTTTGGTTGATTATAAAGTCATTTCATATATATTGGTAGAATTAAATAAATACACCACGTGCGTGATATAATGGCTGAAAGTAAAGGTGCATTGATTGCTAAAACAGTGCAAAAACATGCTGGCAGAGCTAAAGAGAAGGTAATCTACCTGTCGAATAGAGTAGTTGATCTTCGTCTGCCCATTAGATTCTTCATCATCAAATTTTTCTGTACAAATATGCGCTACAAAAACCATTCAGAGATGAAATGTAGCAAAATATGTATTTTCATAACGACAAACGTCATTTAGGATTTTTGGGTTTTGAAGAAGTTTCTATTCTTATCTGTATCCTCTTTGAGTGTAGAAGTTATTGTGAGAGGTTATGACTGATGTTCGCGATTTTTCTGACCATTCAATCTCTCCTCGAAAATTGCATGTCTTCTAGTCCTTTATAAATAGTCATGGACATTTGAGTTCGTTTGGCCTGGAGAACCGAGATGTAGACATTTTGAGCGGAAATATAGATGATAGCTGTATTAATTTTCATAACAACTTCTCTATAACAATTCCGTTTTAACAAACTCCTGGATATTCACATTAATAACATTCATTCGATACCCAGTTAAGTTTTTCCATTCGATGGTTCATTCTACACCCACTGCACTACGTTTGTCCTTCCAGACAATATTAATTTGAGGTTATATTCGATCCTAAAACAATTTTCCCTTAACTAAAAGCTGCATTGTCGAGAGAACTGCCTTATTTTATGTCAGAGCTGATCCATCTATGGAATCTTTGAACGATTTTGCTCCGTTATGAAATAATGATATCTACTGAAAAGTTAGAAGAACTTGACTGTCTTCCGGGATCAAACTGAATTTTTCCACCGATGTTCTTGCATGGTTCACTATTTCCATCTCATTCGAGAGCTCAAATTCCACGTTTTCTACAACTATTCAGTAATGCTTCGCGCTTTCTTGCAGTCATACTTTCCATCAAACTAATTGACTATGCATTCCATGTAATGCATTCTATTTTCCGTGAAAGGTCATGTCTGCTCATTAGTCCTCCGTACTTTTCAAAATTGTCTGTCATTGGTTCACTTTCAAGGCGACATTCAATTGAAAACAACATGTGTCGTGTGGTTATGATTGGAATTAACAGTAATGCAGGTTTTTGACGAGCTATCAGGGCTATTTTCATATTTCTCACCACTAAACCTTATCACTGCATTGAGCGAATAGTCATATTCGGGTCAACCGCTCTTTTCTCTTCGTACAGTTGTGAATGCGAAACGCTCCCCATCTATTTTGTCTTCTTGCCACATTGATATCTCTTATGCATGTGATGCGCATTACCGTACCTCACGTTCTGATACACGCTCCATTTGTCCTTGTCTACCGTCGCTCCTGTATTGCATTTTGGTGTTCACCGTAAGTCCTTTCATAATTTTTGAACTCTGTGCTCACTCATTATACTGTCAGAGTTGTATTTCAAATGACAATTACTTATGCAACCGCAGTTGGTTGTAGTAACGGTGGAGGGGGTCAATGAAGCTCACAATTCATGTATAGCAGTATATGAATGCTGATTATCCTTGATGTTAAAGCATTATTTATATATTGTGATGAGCTAATTCTACAAAGTATGTAATGGTCCAGATGGTATCGTGTTTACCATTAATTTATTTGTTTTAATCTGCCCTTCACACAATAGACGCGTTATATTTCACTCGGGTTTTTATGATGCAGCAAAAAATTAATTGCTAGAATGGTGATTTTTGAGGATAGTTCATACGTTGTCACGTTCATCTGATGAAGTTTGAAACTTGTAATAGCTCACACGAAGGAGAAGTATCTCGTCAGGTGACGTCAATTTGTGAAGATTAGCCATTTATTTGTCATGACTGTTATCGACGTTAGTGTTCGCGCCTGGACTTTGGTAATTCGCATCGTTCGCAACAATCGATGATGATCTAACGAGACGCAAAACCGAAGGACATAGCAATTTTGTAATCAAATCCATTGAATGGTGATATTGCTCTGAATAGGAACTGGTGGTTGTAGCAAAGTCTGACTACAAAGGGACTGTTTTCAAATACCGATTATATTCTGATCTCTCACGAGATGCAATCTCTATACATGCAAAACGAAAGTTTGGTTATGTTGTGTCACTGAATTGGATTGTTGTTTTTTTTGCTTTTCTGTTAGGTGTATGGAGAGTTTCCAAATTCTCCGATGAATAAATTTTTCCAGTGAAACATATATCAAGTACACCTATTTTTTAATGAACGAGCCATCGAATATTATATCTCGCAGTTGGTGATGTGTCACCTTTGTTTTCTCCAATGCTCACACCCAGAAAACTTTTCCTCGTTGACTTCTCCGTGAATCCTTCTAACATTTCAAATACAGACATCAGTGAATATTCATCTATCTTTTGTTCGTTACAGTGTAGCGGTATAACACATTTCAGTATTCCTTTTCTCTCCAATACGATATATATATACGCATCATACTGAAATGTTACGTCCGTTAGGTATGCGCGTCGCGGGATCGTCCGAGACAAAATTTGAGCAGTAACCGGTTTGCCGCTATACAGATATACACGTGGAATTGCATCCAGAAGAAATGATATCAATTGAAAGTCATTGGTATCAATATTGAATGCTGATGGCATCAAATCGAGCGTATTTTTGATGATATAACGGTTATAGAAAAATAGAGAAAGGCTAGCATTGACAACATAACATTTGCGTTCATATTAAGATATTTTCCAAACAATTGTACGTTAATTCAATAGGAATATGCTCAGAATTAGAAGCGCCTCGCCCGGATATTATCCCGAAAATATATTTTTTGGAATTCTTATGCATATTCGATCACAGAAATAGCCCGAAGTCAACGAGGAAAAATAATGGAGCATTTCTTGTGTCCCATTATTCCTCTCAAACATCAGTTGAGGAGTTGAAGACGAGTCAGGTTTAGATATTTATTTTCATAGACGACTGACCCATCTTTCTTTGCCCCCGACAGAAAAAGAAATGAAAAGCCCACTAATTCTGTTTGAACTCTGTTGCGCTCATACCTCTCGATATGCGCTTCCCGTTACTATTCTCGTCTTGGAAGTTCCCGGGAATGCAAAAGTGACTCCGAAGCCCCGTACGACAGTCCCGGGCAAATATATCTGCGTGGCTTGCTGGTCGCGTCGTCAGTACCTCTTCTTCTTCTTTCATTCATGCTGTCTCTCCTTTTCACACGTAAATGGACAACCTCCCAATGGTGCTTTTAGCGAGATTAGAGATCAACATTTTGCACTATTAAATATCCTAGACATCATGCGTATTCTAGCATATTTGATAACCAATTCACAAGTTTGTAGGTTGATTCAGAGTTGTCGGCTCAGCAGCGAAAGAGTTTTGTTCCAATTTCCATACTCATAGCTGATTCATTCTATTTTTCTTTTTCCACATTATTCTATATGTTCAACCTCATGCTAAGCAGTTCAGTAACGCACTCGAAAATGTTAGATGATTTTGTAATAATCGAATCGTTCCGCTGGAAAATTGGGTATCAATCATACGCGCGTGGTCGCTCACCAGATTCGAACTCATGAGATTTTTCCGTGCAAAACATATGAAGTGTAAATCTGGGAACGTATTGTCGTGGTGGAATCGGAGAGTCACCGGACATGTTGAATGACCAGTACTGAACCATCTCATGATGTAACATCAGCTAATATATTTTGCATAGCATTATTGAGAGTGCCTTCATAATCATTTGGAATTTGGAGCATTAGCCCTCGTAACTCGTCAAAAAATGGACCTTGTGTCGCCACCTAGAGTCTTCAGAAGTTTTATATTACCTCTCAAAGAATCCACCGTTTCGCAGTCGAAGTTTCCACGTTCGTTACGGAGACAACAGCACGGTCTGCTTGCGGCGGAGATGCCCGCAATTGCTTGTGTTTACCTGCAAATTGTGGGCTCACTCAAATATTGCCAGAAGTTACACAGAACGCTGCTCTAGATATATATCTGGCTAAATCGGGGTCTGGAAGAGAAGTAGAGGCCGGGAAAAGAGCACGGCATTTACTTGCACTGTGCAATTCAGATTGCCATATGAAAGTATCAAAACCCGAAATGTTCTTGGAGCGATTACGTATTTCGTTTCTCTACCACTCGCAACACACAGAATTACATATCTCGTGTTAGCTTTTCATATTTTATTGGTGATTCATTCGGTGCATATTCAAGATGAAAACTTTTTGAAGAAATGAACGACATAATCAAAATCCGATTCACTATGAGCACTATAAAGTGATCGCTCCTGCCCAAACGCAGTTAGCCAACATGAATAATATCATGCACTTTTGTGCAGTTCTTCTCAGATCGATTTCTTGTTGACTAAAATTTAGGAACTCTCTCATTTCTGATATACATGAATAGCAATATTCAACTGAGAAAAGAAAAGAATGGTTGCTTAATCTCTGAGAAGATTTTGAATCGTTGCCATCTTATTATATCAAATGTATCCTGGATGGTGACTTTTTGTCTATCATCTTCAGTGACTGTTCTCCATTCGATGACGAATGTCTTTATCGCAATACATCATAGAGAATAGCTCCCAATGTTACCAGGGATGTGAGATTTCCGTGAGAAGTCATTTTGAAAAAAAAAGACTTCCGTACAAACGAAACACACGCACACATGAAGGATGAAGGGGCGATGGGAATAGAAGTTTGAAAAGTATTTTTGCACCCAGGAATTCGCGGATCGATCAAACGACAGAATTGTGCAATTCAGAACAATCAGATAACCTACTCCTTCATAATTTTGGTTCAGAATAGACATGTCCTACTATGAATGATGATTGCAATCTGCAATAAAAACTTGCATTCATTCGTGGAATTTTTGGAAAAAGATCATTTCTCACGAACCTTTGGGTATCTTTGGATAAGAATATGTGCTGATCGTATGGATGAAATATACAGGTTGGTTAGTGAACATCAGAGAAAATTTACACAAAAATGTGAACCATGTTGCTATTTTCAAATCAAAACTTCTTCCTGTAGAATGAAATGGCAATACAACGATATAACTCATCTGAGTGACGAAAAAAGGACGTGAAAAGAAGGAAATTTGAGCGCAAGCGGAATTTCTATTTTATTTAATTTCACTCCTTCATTTTTGTCATGGTACATGATGAAGGGAGGTATCCACGAAGGACTTTTGTGAGATTTTCTTAGGCTAGTAAATCAAGATTTTTGTACAATGAGAAAATATCAATTGCGTTGGTTGGACTTCCTAATCGGGTAGCTCACGAGATCAACTCTACGCCCATCTCAAGGAACATTTCATACATTTGATAATGAGGATTTGACCTGATAGAAAAAGTAACGAAAGTTTCCGTAAGAAAAAGCATAACAGGATTCTTTCGTCTGTGATCATTTATGTACATTCGGCGATGATGACTGTGCTGTAAGTATTGGCCGCTTTCCAGTAATACTTCTAAGTTCTTGCGTATATAAATATACTTGACGGGGCTGCGTTGATAGAGCCGAAAGGAAAGGAATTGTTTCAGATTATTACATAATAATATTGACAAAAATATTCATCAGCAAATGCTAGTCGAATCAAAAAATCAATGAACAATATATTCAGCGGTTAGTGAATTCAATATCTCTTAATTAAATTTCTCCCGATTCAATGGTATGTAAAACAATGAAGTTACTTCATACTTTGTGGAGTGAAATTATTTTCACATTTCTTTTCCATCTGCGATGACTACTATTCACCAGCTTCATGATTCTAGAAACATTATAGAAACATTTTTTATGATATGCAGTTCGAAGCAGAGATGGGTGTGTTGTGTTCCTCTTGTCTTCGTTAAGTGGTGTTTTGAGAGAATGAGAAGGGGACGTGTATCTATATATATTGGCGTACACGTCCGTGATCATAGGCAATGAATGCGATCCGTCATCATCACTTGCAACTTGTGGTATAATTGAACTTTGTCGTTACAGATAAAAGAGTAACGGAACGTATATGAATTACATCATGATAACTAACATACAAAGTGGAAGAATAAGCATAAATTCGAATTCCCGACATAAGATTCATGAATCATGTGGTTTTCAAACATCGCTGTTCCGCAATTCACGGTTATTGTGGAATCTTTCTGGTACATTTTGAGCTCTGTCTGAAAGTGAATGCAGCGTAGTGGGTGGTTTTCATCAAATGCTGATAAAGGATGAAAGGGACTCTTCCAAATTGGCGCAACAAAACACCCAAAAGAAGCCCACCTATTGTATCGTCAATTGAAAACTATCAATTTCATCGAACCACTTCAGAAAATAGAAAATTTTATGATTTTTTGTGCGTCAAATGTTTGTGTTCAATCTTACTGTAGAGAGGAAATTCAATCAGTGTTGAGTGGAATTAATGTAATGCAATCCCACTCCGCTAAGGCGAATAGAACGTCAAGAAGCCTTATATCGTTGCGACTGTGATTTGTCGAGTTACTCCAGGATGTTTTTTTCATTTAGTTCTTCATGAAAGGAGGTCGCGACCCAGTTGAGATTCATGGTGATTCCCGAGTCGCGACAGATTTTTATTTGTTCCTCCAGTTATTAAAAAGAAGATAGATGTAATCCAAATACTTTATACACGAACATGAGACAGACTTCTCATAAATGATCTTTCAATATTAAAACCATGTTTTTGGCAGGTATAGCGATGATGACCCCGGCAAAAGGAATGAACCTTCAATTAACATTATGGTTATGAAGTCATAACCTCTTCCGGAAAAAAAAAAACTTTTTCATTATATTCCAGAACCACCTATGACACCAACATAGATTTGTTCATGTCATCAATTTAGTGAGAGTATATTTTGAACGAACAAAGGTTTCGCTGTGATTTTTCTTATCTCGCCATTTAAGTCACCTATGTTGATCCGTTCGAGAAACTGGTGAAGATGAGAGTAAATGCTCCGATGACATTCAAACGAATGAATATGAGAATGCATTGACCTTCACCAGAGTGTATCTGTGTTCCCTATAGTCAATTACACTATTGGCAAGTGTATAATCGCCGATTGTATTCCGACCAAGTTACATGTGTACGAAAGACTGTCATTTTCGTGTGTGTGATGAATATCTCCAGAAATTTCCATTCAATACACCAATAAAGACATCAACGAAAAAAAAAGAACAATTGTCTTTTCGGATATTCTTGGAACGGAATGATACTTTCGTATCCGAAGCGTGTCAATTCGGTTCATTCGAATGAATTTGCATTTCATTCTCAGACGTACGCGAACACGCATTCTACATGAACTAATTAAATTAAATTGCACAAACAAAATATATCATACTTGTATCAACATTCTGCCTATCGAGGTTGAGTGACGATATGAACTGCATAGAAAACTGAGGCAACAGTTCGAAACAAAGTTATTCTGTCTGATTGTTGGATTGCTATGGCGATTGGTAGCCCCCACGTTATCAAAGTCGTTGTGTCATCTGTTGTGCTTGTAACAATTCTCTAAATATATAATGCGATGAAGATATCTCATTCCAAATGTTTAAATTTGTGATAACGATCGTGCATGTATATAAAAATATGACAAAATGTTAAGGGAGGGAAGCAGTTTAGGAGGCTGAAATTTTGGATTTTTTTGTGAATTTTTTGACGGAGAATGAATAATCAAAATTTGTTTAAACTTGAAGGGTAATTTTTTCATATTTCGATCCACACTTTGTGATTTTGTCGAGTGATACCTGCTGAAAATAGCGGAATTAGAAGTTTCAGTTCATGGACAATCGTCATACAAGTTTGTTGCTAGTGGGCATTCCCAAAGTCATAATTCTTAGCTATGATCATGAATTTTCTTTTCTCTCGTTGACGACATTTTTTTTGAGAATATGAACCGAACTTTGATGAAAAAGAAACTGAAGATCCATGATTTTTAGGTCTTTAAACGTGTGAAAAAACATGTGAGATGTGTCATTGTGTTAAAACACCTCAGAAAAATGCAATCTTCAACCCCTTCTATCAATTTTCGGTTCATATTTTCAGAAACTATGATGTCAAAGGGGGGAAAAAAAATTCATGATTACAGATAAAAATTATGACTTCGGGAATCCCCACCAGCAGACAAAACCATACTAACAGACGGGAGCTCCTAACTCCGCTATTACCGGTGGAAATTACTTGAAAAATTACGAAGCTCCTAAACTAGTTGCCCCCACTTAATAGAATAAGATACTTTTGCAAACGATGATCTGAAAAATTGTTCGATAATATTTCGATATTTGAATGTAGAAGATATCGTTCAGACAAGTTCACCTCAAGTGCATATGATGGAAAGTATTCGGTCATGATGTCCGTTTCATAAATATTGAAATTTTTCTCTGATTTTCATAATCATTCTGCATGGTGAATTCTCCACGAATAGTCACATGAGCTATACATTCGTTCAACATCTTCAAATGTGCTCATAATAACGAATTTGATAGAAGTGATGATCTTTAGTTCAGTATACTTCGGGAACTTTGGTATACTAACGTGTGAAGTTTGGTTCTTCGGAATTATGGTAACTTCTGAAGTTAGAAACCTTTGTACTTTGTTAACACCATTGCAAAGATGAAACGATTATATGAAATGAATCAAATCAAAAACTATTATGAGAATAATGTAATGAAACATAATTCACATATCAATACGTACCTAACGAACAAAGTTTTGCGGTAAAATGATTGGCTAGCCAAGAAATGAAAGAGAAATGTACTGCATTGGTTGAAATTTCGCAAAGTATATCGTATTGTCAGAACATGATTGATGTTATGGTTCGAAACTGAATCTAACTCAGTTAAAACCGAGATATCAATGAAGAAATTACGTTTTCGGAACTTGTTTTATGTAAATGTGATGTTTCAACGACCATCTATACTTAGATGAGCTCAAAAACTAAAATCAAAACGTGGTGTCCATGATGCAACAAGTAATGAACGAGATTTGTCACATAAAGGACGAAATGAATATTTCAGGGATGAACTGTCGGAATGAAACACAATTATCCTATCAGTAGTCTAGTTATACGAGTTAGGAGGTTCTTTTTCGGAATTTCCGCAGTCCTAAACATCTCGATGACGAGGCAATAATCTTCCATACCATTCCTTATTAGCTGTGAGCCATAATTCCCATTTACATGGATCACGTTCACGTTTCAACAGATATAATAGCGGGCCAACAATAGTTTTAGAAACTCATCTCTCCAGGATATCATGTCTCCATTGAAACTTCTGGAGTCAAACGTATGCAGACAGCATAACACTTCGAATTCTTCTAATAGTAGTTCAACTATTCTATCTCCACGATAATGGGGAGAAAAACACATCGAGTCAACTTTCCTCATGGATTCATTCGTTTAGCAATCAGGAGTGAAATAGAAATGATAGATGAAAAGTGCGTATTGCCAGAAGGCAAAATTAGTGAATCTGTTTATCTAATTTCATGTAAACCAAAATGCACGAAAGATTCGCGCTTATCTTACGGAGAAATTGCGTGAGACGATGATTCCCTGTTGGAATTTCACAGCACTATCTTTATTCATATGACTTAAATGAAACGGGTCAACGGGAAATATGAAAAATCTCGTTCGGTCAGTGATATTGATACTGTGTATCCTCCAATTCGTAATAATAAAATGTTCTGTTATAAGAAGATGTTCATATTGATGGAATACGAAATGTTCTATTTACGAAGTTAGAATATATTTTAGATTGCAAGATAGAATCATGATCATCACTGAATACAAGTGCGAAGATACAACTTAGTGAGTGTGTGGTGGAATAATCTTCTAATGAAGAGTATGGATTAATTTTTAACATAAAGCTCGGATAATGCATGTTATTCCAGCTGTCCAATCAGCATTAGATTTTACCACCGCCAGATATAATCCCAAAACAATTCTTCGAGAATCCCGGTTACCAATCCTTACGACTGCAATCTTGTTGATCCTGCTAGGCTGTTAAAGTAATTGTCTGGGGATACATTCGCCTGTGTCACGAATATTCTCCATGCAACTCAGAGCCAGATCGCCCAGCGGTTCAGAAATTAACAATGTGCAGTGGACACATTATCTGCCTAATCGCAGCGGTAACCAGTGATAGTTGGGTATTATCACATCCTGAGATCTATCAAAATTTACTGAAATACCATGATTGAATGGAGAAATTGAAACGTGGTGGCGTGAAACTGCTACGGGTGTCCTTGCTTTCAAGTTCTCAGTGGTGGTTTATTAGAATCACTTGTCAGAGCTGGACAAAAACCAATGTAAACCGGGAGGTACTGACGCCCAAGACCGTTAAATATAATTATCAACAATTTATTTGAATCGCAACTTTTGCCCTCGTCCCCCTTTCATACACAGATCTTCGCAAATGATTTAGTGCTTGAATTCTAGTCCGCCACATTACACACAAAAATACTGAAGGCAAGTCGTCGAGTTAGTTGGGTGGAATTCACAAAGTTTCATCAAAAATCTGATCTGATTCAAGTAGGTTTACCCCTTTCATTCCATATTTCTAGGACCCAATTAATCTTGGATTTGTGCTGACCGTGTCTGCCTTCTCTTCATTGGATCATATTTCTAAATGAAGTGAACCATAATTTGAACAGTCATGACTTGAAAATTTCCGGGGGGGTTACTGACATTAATTCTTTTAGTCGAATATACTCCACAACGGGGTGTCAGATTTTCCCTTCAGTTGGAACCAACATTGTACGTTGTCGTTAGAGTCCTGGCACCCATCCAGTATTCTACCAACAGAGACCTCAAAATGTACTCATCGTTATTTTCGTAGGGAATTTCTTACATTGTAGCAGAAACCAAGAGAGCTGTTAAAATATAATGGAAATACGAATCGAAGTGTCCGACATGCATTGACGTTATTTCATATAAAAAGTCAATTATTCGAGAATTTAATGGCACATATATATTTTCATGATCTCCTATCTCAAATATAGAGTAATTAGGAATTTTCTCTGTGGTAGAACTTCTTCTGACCGGCGCTTATAAGAGCCCAGAACCAGCTTCTCAATATCCTGATGTATGTGCAAGCTCTTAGCATTAGAAGATTCAAAGTGTGAAGTTTTTACTATTGAAATTTATCGCATATTCCAAATAATTGGACGACGTCGCCACATAAATAATTTATTGTGAA
Source organism: Meteorus sp. PSUC_FEM 10030008 (assembly GCA_018881525.1). Lineage (NCBI taxonomy): Eukaryota > Metazoa > Arthropoda > Insecta > Hymenoptera > Braconidae > Meteorus > Meteorus sp. PSUC_FEM 10030008. Next base: position 27,336 of record JABMBR010007874.1, on the reverse strand, counting down.
CTTTGGACCGTAGATGGTAATGGTAATTGGACAGTTCCCAATATTACGATTCCTGAGTCGTAGGATTCTCTATTCTACTTCAATAGATCAATTCTAGTTCTAGTCTGATTCGCAAGATTGATCAACTGAACACTATTTTCGGACACTATCATAACCCATGTTTGTTTTACAATTTGATGAAAGCTACGTTGAACAATTTTCTTCAATTGCCAGAAATTTTTCACACCTACATGAATACGTTATAACTCATCACTCTGCTCCCTGTTTCAAACTATGCTGAGAACTTTTGTGGAACTAACGTGCGTAGCAAATATAGTTGCAAGAGATTTCGAAAGATTTCGCAGGATAAACAATCCGATCATGTCCCCCATCAAATCGATATTGTCATTGATGGAAGTATTTTTTCTCTGTTATACTTTATTCGTTGGTGCATATCAATATCTAAACCAATTTGTAGTTGAGATCATTTAAAGAATTCATCGCGAATGTTATCCTGGTTCACACACTATCGCCTGAGACGTTTGTGCCATGTTTCTTTTTTTTTATAACAGGAAAGTATGTTCGAGAAAAAAGAACAAAATAGGAAAAAAAGTAATTCCACAGTCATAGGTAAGATTTCTGTAAAATATCTAACGAGGAGAGAGATCACCACAAAACATGGAATTCGAACAGCCAACTACACTAATTATTCGAATTAATTGATATGAATAATTCATCAGAAGAATGTATGTAGGATTATGCATTCATCAATGATCAATGATTATGAATGTTGTGAAACCATTCAACAATTATCTTTCATTAGCTGGTTATCGGAAATATCCCAATAATATTCTTCGAAAATTGGGTTTGGAAAATAATATAATTGACTCACGGTACTACCAATCGTAGATCCATCCGTTATTCATATCATTCGAATTACAATGCGAGATATCATTCTCCATCGCCTCCAGATCCAGTCCCATTTTGGTATTATGCTTCAACACATTCATTAATATCAAGTCATTCATCACATAAACACATATATAGTGCCTCATTTTGGAACGACTTCTAACTTAAATTTTATGCTATTCACAACATATGAACGCCAATACACGTTGGCGTACACAACACATGAACGTGAGCAGTGTCATTGTTGGGGATTTAGGTGGTGGGCGGCTTCTTGGATTACCTCGACATCTTTAGCTACAACCAAGGTTGAATTTGGTCAGCCTCAATTATTACTACAAGAGAAATCGCTTCTTATTGATACAGAAGAAGTCACTGATGTAGTTCAATAAAATGCTTTTGACACGACATCCTGCAAGGACAAAGTCTGACATGTATTCGATTAAAACATGGGTTTCTGTCTGGACCCTCGATCCATAGAGACTTATAACATATTGTACACACTAGTGAGTATTGTTCGCCATGGCAGTCATGATTCTCCGGAACAACGAAATAACAAAGCAGCGATACCAAGCACTATCTCGGCCGATGTAATTTCAAATTACCAGGATATGCAAATAACTGTCGCAAAAATTACGATCGAATTTTCAACTTCGTGCTGCTATCATTTGTTTTCTGAGAATTACTACAAAAATCTGCATCTTGCAATGTGAATTTGGAACAAAGCTCATATACCGTTCAGAGTGATTTAATTACCCAACAGAGCAAATAAAATGTCATGATTTCGGCTACAAATTTGATATCGTCAAGGGAAATTTCTAGGAAGTTCCAACGGTTGATTTGATTCATTGCTTTAGATTCCATTCAATGAAGCGGCAATGTAACTCCGCATCTCTTCCAACGAATAAGAATATGAATAAATACAAGAAAGCGTCAAGAACCATGAGATGATAATGCAGTGCTTATGAATATCTCTGAAATTTTCAGAAACCGAAGTTTGAACTCTTCAAGTCGTTCTGGTGAATGATCCAATTGTGATAAAAAATGTGATCTCTATTCTTGGTTACATTGATGGGGTTATCAGTTTCATTGTCATCTTACCATCTATTAGGTAGAAAATCAATGATGCACTTAGAAAAAATCATATTTTGTATTCCAAATGAACGTAACTATTTCAACAGTGAGTACAACATCAATTATCATTGGAACTTGAACTGCATTCATTTACATTGAAACTTAATACGATTCTGAAATTATATATGTTTCACGTTCATCGAACAGGCATATTTTTGACTTGGTAGTTTCTTCCCAAACAGACTGATATCAGTATAAGTGTTGATATTCCATCACAAATTTATCTGTACGATTTATCGAAGTTATATTTGACTCCTCTGTCGGTCATTTCCTGACCTGTGTTTCATTGGAAAAGACTATTGTGTTTTTACAATTTCCAAGGGTCAAGCCATGAACGAGAAATGTTATCAAGCACGATAGTGTCGTCTTCACATGCACCATGTATATGTTGGTGTGTTCCGTTAACTTTTGCGTCGGTCAAGCAAGTTTACAAGGAAAGCTGTAGTTCTGGCGTTACACAGACCTGTTACTCTCCAGTCCCTGAAAATATATTTTTCTTGAACTCACTTATACCACCACACAATTTTTTCCTCGTGATTGGATTGTGTGTAGGAAACAAATCGGAAACAATATAAAGAAATTATCAGAAATGTATTCATTTACTTCGAGATTGAAGTGCAACAGACAACAATCTTCGTCGAAATTGAAACTATTTCGATCGATATTCAATACTGTACTTTCGTTAATCATATGTTATTTCTCATAATATATGCGGTGCAAAGAACCGAATGCTCGAAGTGATCAACACTTTGAGCGATAAAAGAGGAAACAAAAACGATAGAATTCTGCATTTCTAAATTCATTCTGAATTCCAATTATTATATTAGTGTCCGCATAGAAAACAGCGAATGCAGAATTTCATCATAACAGGTTCTTGCCCCAAGGTTGATGCCCGAACCTCACACCAACATTCCGATCAAATAATCAGAGTTTTCCTCCCATTACTTTCTCATGATTTTTCGTTCATATTTTGCAACATGCTCATGCTCATTAATGAAATGAAAGTTATGATGCTCTATTTGCATAATGTATATCTCATAATTATGTGAATGCAATCATCAAAGAATGTTTTCGAGGTGCTTGTCATCAATCATCAATGGTGTATCCATGAGAGTTAACCAATTCAAAATTTGAGTAAAAAAATAACAAAATCAATTGTAAACAATGTTATTCTGTCATTGAGAAGTCAATATCACATCAAATAACCAATTTTAGTCTCAGAAAACGTGATCATGTACAATGTGACCACAAAACGTGTTGGACAGCCCACATATCATGAAAGTAGGCCGTACAATGTGCTATTGCACAATAATAGATGAGTTGTTGGCCCATAATATTGATAGAATATCTGGACATTTTCTGGATCATTCGGATGCTATTGAAAATTTCACAAAGTTGAACAATAGTAGACTGAATGGGTCGGTCAGAAATTGCTTGAGGATCATGCAAGATGTGAGCGAGTACTCAACCATTTTCCAATACCAGATAAATCAGAAAACTTCCACGTACCGTTTTCCTATTCCGATAAAGTCAATTATAACTTATTGGTATGCACCAAAACTCGAGTTTGAGCAGGATAAGCATATGTTGTGTTCAATACCTATACGATGTTTTCCTCTCGACACGCATTCACGTACATATATACCGTTAAGTATCCGACATAACTTACAAACACCTGTATAGGGAGTCAAAGAATAATATTATACATTTGCTAGTGTATATACATACATCATTTTGTCGTTAGTGAACACTTACAGAGAACGTGGTAAAAGGTGTAGAACGATAACGGATTAACGGCCATCATACCATGCGCAAGTTTTATCACGAAATTTTGGTGTGTCGTTCAAATCCCAAAAGCAAGACTGTTCGTTATTATGTATGCAATATGTCCTCTATTCTTGTACAATTCATATGGGCAGTCAAAAACAATTGGTGAACTGATAAACACATGAATTTATTATTTCATCGAACAACATCAATTTCGACGTATTTTCAAAGCAGCCAAGTTACAATAATGTGTTTTCCACAATTTCATGATAGAATATGTATGTTATTCGAGTCTTTGATTTTGTATGCTCAGTTGCACTTATACTATGATGTCCATATCACGAAGGCTATGATGGAGACTCAATATCTTACTGCCTCAGTATCAATCCCATCATATTTTTCAAATATCGTCCTAAGAATTGATGAGACAGGATATTTGTACGGTATGCGGTATCACATCAACAAATTATATCAATCAGGGCTCAAGAAGCGTTCAACAGAATATACAGACGTTTGTGGTGGTCACTTTTTTCTAACCTCAAAAAAATTAACTGGCCCTCGTTTTTGAGCTGGCTGATGACAATCATATTGTTATTCAGCTCTTACAAACGTAGATCATAATCAACCATATGCATATATGGCCTGGTAAATAATTTGACAGTTCAATTCATGCAGTATTCAACAGGTCGATATTAATCAAATTAAGATCGCGGGATGATAGTTGAAGGTTTCCGAAGAATTACATAGGAAATAAGTGATCACACTTCTTCACTAATATTCTGTGATCGTACTGGAGTTCTCATTCTTGGAGGTCGACACATAAGTCTGAATTGATAGAAAATTCACTTCGAACAAGTGACGTACGAATTTGGTATTACCATGCTTGTGTAATATTTTGACATCAGTGACAAAGCCGAATTATTTTTCTTTTCTTCTCAATTTCTCTGCTACTTGGAGAAAGTTTCTATGAAATTTCGATACTTCAGATTAAACATTGTATGGAATGGTTGGCACGCCCAGAAAGTGTCTGATTTACAGAATATATTGCCGAATGGTGGGCGTCACAACTTCATGAGCCCCAAAAACCATAACCAGATGTATATTTCAGGATATCGAACCTGAATCATTCCTCGTATGATAGTGAATGGATCGGAATACGTGTATGTCAAATACATGAGTATATTGCAGAATTTTTCTAGCGCAGGCCTGTAACTTCCTGAATTTTTAATATTAGTAATAATGTCACTCCCAGACGAGAAAATCTATCAATTACACGTCTACATTTTCTACTAATTTTGACATCACTTGCATTGACATTTAACCCATCATAACCTGTACGCATGTTCTTGGTGAAAATGAACTTTCTGAGCATTAGAAAGCTTGACAGCAGATTTCCCACAAAAACTAACGTCTCTGACCAATATATCACGTGCGTGATTTGTCTATCTTTTTGTAGCTATCCTATTTCGCAATCACAACTCCTTCGCAACTTCAAGAAGGATTCATTCACAATATAATCAATTTGAATTGTATGTACGAGCGTTTATCGTTTATTTTTCTGTGTTCTTTTTTTCGTAGTTTCTCCAAAACTTGGGCAAAGTTGACCGGACTGCGGATGATATATTTGATGAGCATCTACAAAATTTTACTAGACAACAGAATGCAGCTACAAGATTACAAAAAGAATTCAATAGTTACATCAGATGTGTTCGCGGTGCGTATAAAGATTTGGGTACAATATAATCCCAAACATGATGATCAACATTTTCAATTCATGTCTTAGTTAATATCAATGATAATACGCGAAATGAATGAGTGAACAATTTTATAGAATCCCATTTCGTCCACGCGAAATGAAATTATACGGATATGCTGAAGATCTTTTCGCGTGACATTCACAACATGTATATCGGGACACTTAACGCACACTCATATGCAAAAAAAAGTTATTTATAGAGCGAGAGTTAAATTAATACGTCCGCGTGAAACATGAATCCAGTTAGATACTACTATGTGGCGTGTGCACAAATGGAAACAGAGAGTGAAAAAGTTCATACTCAATTAGTAAAATATATTAATATGTTGGTTGCGATATAACTTTACATAATCGAGGCATCGTTTATTATACGGAGACCACTTATGAGCATATTGAGTGATTTGCTTCCAACGATTCATATTTTCCGAGGGGTTTGTGACCCCCTTGGATATTGTCATTCTCATGAAAAAAATTGAACTTTTATATTGTCCGCATATTTGAACCAGAATGGTTACAGCGTGGATACGTCATAAGCGCTACTCACATATACGTGCATGCATTATGTCTAGATAGCAATTTGACATGTTGATGATGTGTACACTATCGAAATAACGCATTTCTCAGATTTAAATTTCTCAAACATCATCGTTGACGCGAGAATTATTCCCATCGTTCCTATTGTTTCATCACTGCAAAGTCAGTAAATGTCATCAACATTCGTAGCTTTCCATATTGAGGTTTGGACCTCTAAGCCACTATAATCTCCATTGTTGGGGACGTTTTAGATATTAAAAAACTTTTTCACGTTCATCTTCATGCCTTGAAGTCCAGTTTCTCCACTCAAAAAACACGCACGATATCATCCTATTTCTGTCGGGAACTAAGTAAGTGCATGTACGTATGATACAGGGTATTACAATAGTAATAGATTAGGTAGGTTACAAACTGCAAGAGCGTCCGGTGTAGGGTATAACCGACAAATATGTACAAAACACATTACTCAAACACAAACCAAACTACTTTTTAAATCTGAATACAAATTTTAATATCCAATTAATTTTGACTTCACACGCAGCGGAATTTACTTGCGTTATCTACTTGAACAAATTGCTGACCTCATGAATCCACAAAAGGCGAAGTTTTCGTACGATTCCAAGTTGCGTATGTGTGCTTTTGATCCCATCTCAGGTCATACCAATGTTTGTTTGTTTTTCAGCTGTCCAAGCTTCCTCAAAAACTCTCATGGATTCGCTCAATGAAATATATGAGAGTCAATGGACTGGACACGATTTGCTCTATGTCCAAGCACAAAATTTGGATATGCTCTGGCAAGATTTCACTCACAAACTTGCTGATCAAGTGCTGGTACCACTTAACACATACCAGTGTCAATTCCCGGAGATGAGAGTACGTACTATTGATACATTAACAATATAGGACTTGAATGTATTTTGAATCGGTTGATGTATTGAGATTCATTGCTCAAATCTCCTTAATATGTTGCTTTAAAGAAAAAAGTGGACAAACGTGGACGCAAATTGGTGGATTATGATGGCCAACGTCACAGTTTCCAGTCGTTACAGTGTAATCCGAAGAAACGAGATGAGGCAAAAGTTACAAAAGCGAAAGAATTGCTAGACGAGGCAAAACGAACTTATGAACAACTCAATTCTGAATTGCACGATGAATTACCAGCATTGTATGATTCACGAGTTCTATTCCTTGTTACCAATTTACAAACTTTGTTCGCTGCCGAACAAGTATTTCACGTCGAAAGTGCCAAGGTAAATAACAGAAATCATGTACGTCTGATCGCATTATGCATCCGTATCTGCAAGAATTGAAAGATATACATCTTGCGTGTTAGCACTTGAGTACAGTCATCTAACGTAGATTCTCCTGTAATGAATAATATACATCACTATGCCAAATTACCAATTTTTACCCAACACCTACAACATGGACGTAGTTACCGAGCTATGTGACACTTAATTGAATATTTAATATTTCTCTTTTTTGTTAGGTTTATTCGGAGTTGGAAGCTATAGTTGACAAATTGGCGAATGAAAGTCAAAGAGGATCGTATACGTTAAAAAAGAACTGTGAGTCGCAATCACCGAAATCTCCGAATGCAAATTCAACGTAAGTTCAAACAGATATCTGTTTTATTCTCATTTAGTATTGTATATATTGGTTGACAATGATAGATGATAATTCACTGGGACTATGTGATTTTACAGATTGATAATCAACATGCAACCACCGCCGCCAGATAACATACCAAGCGGTAATTACATTTTCATATTTATATTTGTCGTGCAAACGTTACTTACAAGCACTTGGATATATCCTATGAGAAATGATTACTGCAATCAACATCTGTGATAAAAATGTAATTCGCATGAACTAATACCATTTTTATGTCCATGTGTCCGTGAAAATCCACTTTCACGTGAAATAATCACGAAACGAAGCTTGTTTGTGAGTGTGGTTTTATTTTTTTTGTGTTGGTTGTACGCTGCTTGTTTCAGCGCACGAAGATGCAATGGTTGAACCGAGAGAATCATCGCCAACAACACAATTGAATGGCAATGCAAATAGTAATGCTAACGGCAATGATAATCAAGATCAATCGCATCAAAGTGGGGCGCCACCCGTAAAACGTGTTGAAGAACTGTACGATATACCAGTAGGTGAGTATTGCAATATTCCTGCTAGCATATAGTCATGCGACGAGTAGTGAAATGAATTCTGACAATTCAGTTTTTAATGTTAGCAACTGAAAAATCATTGCCTTATTTTTGTTGCATCAGTTCCAAGCATTATCAATGCATCTAGGTGTTGAGTTGTATAATAATTCACTGACAATACAATATGATATCATTCAAGAAAAAACATCAGATAGTCTTGAATGAACTCAAGCATGACTTATATATCTTTCTGGATTTCTGCCCTCATTTGTATTTTTTTCCTTCTTTATGTATTTTTTGCTCATAATTAACTTATTAGTATAAAATTACTGGTATACTGTTCGATGAAAAAAGGGTTGAGAGCAACTGTGAGATCCCATCGCTAATATCGTATTAATTTTAAATGATTTTTAGACGTGGAATATGAAAATGGTACCAATTTGTCTATAGGAGCGACAACGGATAATTTGCCACCAGGAGTGTTATACAGAGTAAAAGCAACATACAAGTATAATCGCGAAGATGTTGATGAGCTGTCATTCGATGTTGGTGAAATAATACGCGTTGTTGAGTATGATGATCCAGAAGAACAGGTAAGACACGAATATTCGAATAATTCATGAAATAAAATGATGCCTGAGGAAATTTGAAGATGCTCGATTCCTGAGTTTATTATTTGGTATTAAGAATTAGCAATGATCTGATTGTATTTGTGACCATATTCACCTTCTGTTGAAGACATTTGCAATAGAGTCATTTCCATGAATCATTCAAATTCCTCAATACATTTTTTTAAATGCATCATATTTCAGAAAGTTTCTCTTGATATTCCTTCATATTATTCTTGATGATAATTTGTATTGTGGCAGGAGGAAGGTTGGCTGATGGGAATCAAAGAGGGAACGAATGAAAAAGGAATGTTCCCAGCCAATTTTACGAAGCCACTGTGAGTCGACAATCTATAATTTGCCACGAACAATCTTCAATTTTCACAATAAGATCTGAGGAGAACACAAGTCGATGGAATAAGAAGATTAATTCACGAATCAAATTGTATTTATACAGAAGAATAGACCAACACATTGATTAACAGTCTACTCATAAACAGTGTGATGATATCGAACTCTTTCTAATAACGTTATTGACGTTGTATTTTGAACGTTAACTTCAATGGAGTTGAGCATTTTGACAAATTGTCAATAGAAGTCACCAGATGTAATATCTGCTTCGACATATCAGGAAACAGTGATAAGAATAACATCATAATATTATGATGATAACTCATATACATCAGCAAAAAAGCTCTAATACACAAATTCTAATCTGGTATGTCATCTTGTTGCGGATGAAAACCTTTGGGGTCTCAGTCTCATTTGGAACATTGCAATATTCCATAAAAATACGTTCAATCAAGTCTATAGAAGAATACGTCACCAAATTTTCTCGATTTGTTAGAATTAATGGAGGTTGTTGAAATTATTGGGAGACCTTCGGATCCCGGCAGCGTTATAGGAGCGTATACACGATATGAATACGTAATCAATGAACTACATACATGTGAAGTAAATGACGTATCAACTTCCGATTTTTATGGAGGAATTTTATTGTGAATTCGAAAATTATGTTGGGCGCTGGGAGATGCTGTGATTGAACGAAACAGCATTGATGTGCCTTATGATCGAGTCACCCAGCTGGACTATTTGTGCCAATTTAAGTTTCACTGCGTTTTAACATAAGAAAATAAAATTGAAAAAATTCGGAAAACCGTTCACATGTCTCCTATTTAGAACGGAAAAGTAAAATGAAGAACTGAACATCCATTGAGCTTCGTGTTTATATGAAAAAAGGCATATTCAGTAACAAACGTTTACATACATTTGTATCAGTACGAAATATTCGAAGTTTCTTGTGTGCCGATCGAGAGAATTTATTGTGTATCGATTCCGATAAATGATAATAAGATATGGTAGTTGAATACGTAAAAAAAGGATGCGTGAATGGAATCTCTCATGACCATAATCAATAAGAAGAAAGTAATTAATGTGCAAAATTTCGTCACAAGGGAATTATATGTTGCAATCCAACAATTAGAGACATTTTCCGAACTTTTTGAGGTTTCTGTTACAAGTATTTCTCTATCATATATTCCTTTTTCTTTTTTTTCTTTCGTGGCTGTATTGCCGTCCGAAAAACAATAATAATTAGGGAAGCAGATTGGAGTTCGTAATTACTCTTTCCTTGAGTACGGCATGGATGTATTGATGAGCATGTATATTGTATCCCATGAAAATTAAACATAGATATTTATCATTCTTTCTCTTTCATCCATCACATCATTCCGGGAACTGATGTCGTCTATCAAACTTTTTATTGATTAGAACTATTCGCTGTATTTCGATAGTGAGATAAATCGTAATATATCCACATGAAAATACTGAAAAAAGTAATACGCCAGGTAATGTTCTAAATACTATGATTTAAGTTTTCATTGGGGGTATGTTGGAATGATGCCTCATTCTCTGAGAACTCCAATGCAGTCCGACAATATGTTCACAATTATATTTGAGATTTTTAATTGATGTAAGAAATTCGATTGTGAAATTGAACGAAATTCATTGCGAAAAAAAGGAAAAAGGAAAATATTAGAAATAATTGGACACATGTTCCGAAGAATTACTGTTTGCGACAATGAAATAGTTATAGTAAATATAGAATAACTGATAATGAATGATGTGTAACAATAGAGACTGGGTAAATGGCAAGAAATTTGATTTACACAGTCTGATCTCCTCATTTACAATGTTGGGTGCGAGAATTCCCATTCCGATCAATCACGATACGAATTGAATATAAAGAAACATTTATGATGAGATTATGCTGTACATATATGGATGTAAATTTGAAGCATATGCATCACATATATATATATGTAGGGGGGGAGGGGGTGAGTGGGAGCGCGCGTTTGAAAGCGGGAGAGAATGAATGAGAAAGAATGTTTGAACACAATGATATTCATTTTGATCTGCAAAGTGGAAGTGTGAACATTCGATTCAACCCTTTCTTTTAAGTACAAAACTAATATTTATTGTTAGAAATATTGTCCTTTTCTATTGCTGCACGACAAAGAGTAATTCATCAATTCTCATAGAGAATGTCGGCAGATTATTCTACAAAATTGTTAATCGAAAGAAATATATCTTTTATTGAAAAGCAGTGCCCGACAAGTTCAATTGGCTTACACACTACCGATTATTGTTAGTATTCACTCGAGCCGTTGATTGTTTTCGTGAATTTTCGGTTTTTTGAGCTATTGTTATATTTTTTGTCATTTTTATTTCATGTTATTTAATTATACTTGAAACTGTTTGTCGTAATGGTTCATATAATGTTTGTACTCCTAACATTGAAGAAATCGATATAATATTAATACTTTAATAATTATGTTTTTATGATAATTATAATATGGTTGATTTAGCGAATGTCTCTGATTCGAAATGAACAAATAAAATCATAAATGTAAATGCCAAAATTGGAACGCCAGTGCGAATTGGTGAACTTGATGCAGTATGTCAAGAGTGAAATTAACTTCATGCGACGCGGTAACTGTGAAATTGTTAACACACGCAAGTGATCTAATTCCTATACAATATTTATGAATACCAATATTTAAATACGATATTTACGTAAACCAATAAAGTGCAAATAATAAGCGAGAAACTGAATAATTCATTCGCTTTTGGTGATTAACCGTCGCCAATACAAGATGCGGGTTGTGTTGTGAACATATACGGTACCTCCAAACGTTACCTTATAATCACTGCACCGTCGTTAAAGTTCGCGTATTCTTGATCCACTGAACTATCTTCTTCTTTCAAGCGTGACGGTTTACCTCCTTGCCAATACTAATACATGTTCTGATTCCCGTGTTGATCATGCATTGTCATATCATATGATCATGTAATTGATATTTTATATCATTTTCATCAACAATGCGATTCATACAATAAAATATTTACGAATGTTATATAGACACATGCTCCCATGAAGTTTTAAATTCAAGATGATATGAATATGCTGCAGTGATTTGAAATAAATTTTCGGATTAATCATGCGGCGAGGTACAAATTCGGACACATTTTTGTCTAATCGTACAGAAATCTTCCACCCAGTATTTTTTTTGTTGATACATAGACAACATTGAATGCTAAGGAACATGTGAAAAATTTGGGGGCTGAGACGTCAAAGATGTAGGCTGGAACAGAAAAACACATACTCAAGTGTTTTACTCTAGCATGGGTTTTTTCTCCTGCCAATACGAAATTCTGTATTCCTCGGAGCAGGTCTTCATCTAACCGTCAACCATCCGATTAGAAAATGGAATGGCAAGGAGTAGATCGACGGGGAAAGTATTCAAAGCACCACGTTGGCACAATAATCTCGATGCGAATTTACACAAATGCCATGATTTATCTCTAGAACAAATCTCGTGTTCTGGCTGTGCATGTATCATACGTATTTCCTGGTGCTTAGAGAACAATGTTCCCCCTAGGATTTGGGATTCGAAAAAAGGAGTAATTCTTCAATTTCTTCTTTCTGGCTGTATATCGTACCAGTTTATGTTGAGACTTTTAGATGTGGGTAGTGTGATGCATGGGAAGTGCATCACATTTGAATTGTTGAAAATCATTACGGCTCATAATCGTGATGTGGCTTCCCTTTTTTTTTAAATTACAATGAAGCTTGGTCTGATTCGCTGAAGAAGTAGTCCGATGGAACCATAACTTTTGCTAAAATTATTGATGTGTTCAAATCATTTCTATCAAGCAAACAATTCATTGATTGACATACACGAAGTTAACTGCCAGAAGTTACTTTACCCATGCAGATAAATCGTTGCATATTCAGTAATTTTGATGAGTATAACTTTTCTGTAAGCATGAACATTCTATATTAATAAGGTGATGAACAAATAAATTTGTGAGTCCATTGTACAACAGTTAGTATTACTCACTTCCTTGAAATAAAAAGCAGAAAAAAACACAGATGTATTTCACAAAAAAATACTCATAAGTTGACTGGATTTGTATGCCTAACTTTATATTCCAAATCAAATTTGAATTGCGCGCTGAATGACGCAGCATAACAAAAGTGACTCTAGACAGTATCTATGAAAATTCTTGCGAAAATTCGAGTCTCTCAATATATCATTTAATTACAAGGCAATGGCATCAGGATTTTCGAATTGAGATATAACTATGTCACGTAATAATTAAAGTGGAATGAAGATGGAAAGAATAGAAGTTAACAAGTGTAGTGGATTGAAGTTATCGTTCGAGGGGATTCGGGGCGCTCTTGTCGTTGCATTAAGTTCGAGATGGCTAGAAGCGAGCACCAGATTTTGCATGAGAGGGCAATAAATGCGAACACAGTATATATATCCAGGTTCAATAAAATGGTAGTGGAAGTGTAAGATGTGTCACGAGCGACAGCGGCGGTACGGGGAAGATTGGAGAGCCGGCAGGCGAATAACGTCGGACGCCATCTTGCGATAGGCGGTTACCGTGGGGCGCAAGAGAAGTACCGTGGAGCCGCGGATATTCTATGCGGGCGATAATAACTCGGGGAAAGAGAGAAACAATATAAAAACAAATAAATACGAATAGATAAATAATTAAACAAACAGGAAACATATAAAAATTGCGAAGCGTTAATATGTGCGCGTGTGTGAGTCATACGTAATTACCAAAATGTTTAAATCAATTATCGAAATTTCGTGATATAAAAGCAAAGAATAGAATAAAGAGACATTTTTACTAAATGAAAATTATCTACAAAAAACGCATTCAACAAACGTCGCCTGATGAACAGACCGAAATAATTCGGTCGTGGCAGTACCGGGCAGCATTGAGATTTAGTGCATTCTCGGTTGTATTGTGAGAGAAAGCGAGATAAAAAAACAATATATATAAATCTAGTCATTATTATTATAAACTAATAGTGAAGTCTAAGGCACATGCAAGAGACGTATGGGAGAAGTTTTGCGATCGCTGCAGCGTTCATCGACATTTTGAAAAGGGTTAGGAGAACACCACATATATATGTATATAAGTATATGCATATATGTGTACACCCACACACGCACACACATGTATATATACATATACATCCATGTATAAATAGAGTGTGAACGGAACCGCGTGTGAGAGGAATAGGGAGAAAGAAAGATCGAGCGACAGAGATTTTGGAGTGCGCGCGAGATTTAACGACAGAGAGAGTAAAGACACTACAAATATAACCAAAGTTAGACACATTATTGGAAGAAAGTGTATACCATTTGTGCCAGTTACACGTAGAGAGTCACAGGGAAGGGAGTACAAGAGATTGGGAGGGGGAAGAAGCTAGAAAAGAAGTATTCGCATAATGTTTGGGAATAATACAAGAATATAATACAGAAGTATTGAGGTGTTGGATGTTTACGAGGTTTTTAACGTGTTATTCTCCTGAAATTACTTTATTTTTATTTTCTGCACGGGCTATTACGTTCGCCGTGCCTCCTCCAGCTTGATCACGATAGGCAGTTACAGCCGGGTGGTGGTAGTGATGGTGATGGCGGCAGTAGTGTAGTAGTGATAGTTGTGGTGGTGGCGGCCCCGCTACTTTGCCGATTTTAATCTCGTTAACTGACACGTGCTCGTCGCGCACGACCTGTAACTCAAAAGTACCACTCTTCTATCAAACTCCGCTGGGGTTTTCTTTGGCTTCGTAAAATCTAGTTTGCACTAACAAGATTCCATCTAATATACACACGAGCATATATAGAGGAAAATACAAATACACGTACAGACGTGAAAAAAAAGGGAAAAGGAAGTCAGGTGGGGGTTGAATAAAAAGCCGCTGTAACTTTATGACCGTAAATTATTCTGGAAGTTATTGGCACTGTGGGCAGAGTGGTGACAAGATAGAACAACAGTGTCTTCTTACAGAAAAAATCAGCACAAGGTGAATCGGCAAGGAAAGAAAAGGTGCAAATCTCATTCAAATGAATATAAATTATAATTACGACTATTTATTGTTTAAATTATGTTTATCGATTTGTGTCGCACACTGTCCTAATACACGAAACTCGGAGAAAAGATAATAATCGAAATAGCGAGAGAAAAAATTTTGCTGAAAATCACTTGTACATTGTACGTTTGATGCTCATCATATATTGCCGGTGATGGTGCTTGTCACTCCCCCGCGTAGTAGCTTGTGTGCGATGAATCGAGGGAAAATACGCTAGAAATCAAAAGGCGCGAGGGGGACGGAGTATGAGTAAGTTAGAGGGAGATACGGAGAGCAGTGGGTTACCACACCCAAACACATCATGAACCAAACAGTGTGAATGAAAAGATGAACGAGTTTGTCTGTGCGCATGGGAGGGTGGGGAGAGGAGGGAGGCTGCAACAGGAACACGATATATGTCCGTCTATTTCGTATTCTCAATTCCGCTGAATTGTATCTCCAAATTTTTATCATTCATTCTCATCCGTAGTTCAATTTACACTTCACATATTTGCACACA
This sequence comes from Meteorus sp. PSUC_FEM 10030008, assembly GCA_018881525.1. Taxonomy (NCBI): domain Eukaryota; kingdom Metazoa; phylum Arthropoda; class Insecta; order Hymenoptera; family Braconidae; genus Meteorus; species Meteorus sp. PSUC_FEM 10030008. The sequence continues at coordinate 11,540 of JABMBR010007874.1, read as the reverse complement.
TGCATGCATCTTTTCTCATCGATGATTTCGACTTTATTTCAAGACAAAATGATTTTCTCTTCCAAACAATTCTCAGTTATCTATGGGCATATTCGCGAATAAACTAAAGAGAATTAATTTGTATTTTATGATCGTATGAAATTAATATAAAGTTCATAAAATGTTGGTAGTGTGATTACTATTATAATTTCAATACACAAGGAAGTATGTTGATCGTGGCATCCGGCCAATTTTTGTAGAGCAAGAAGCAGCCGGGTAGCATTAGGAGGCGACCCCTCCTGGCTGCATTGGACACGCTCGGCAGTTTCAAGCATAAACAGGAAAAACGACGGATGAGAGAAAAGGGACAAACATTCTTAATTGAAAATAGTAATTCATTCCTGCTTAAAACGGCTTCGATTTTGCCATTGTGAATCATGGCGTGCTGCCTTTCGGAGGAAGCGAAAGAACAGAAGCGTATCAATCAAGAAATAGAACGACAGTTGAGAAGAGACAAGCGTGATGCAAGGCGGGAACTCAAATTGTTGCTTTTGGGTAAGTTTGAAAACTTTTTTTCCAATATTTACTAACTGGTACCCACTCATCATTGTATTCCATCATTTACGCTGGAATTATGAGTTGATGATTACGTGTTTTCCAGTGGGTATGGCGATTGATGACATGTCATTGATCATGATGTTTATTCGAATGTAGTTGAAGATATTGAAGATCTCATGATGAAAATGTGCTATATTATATCGTCCTCGAGATCGAAGATGCATTCTGAGTCATATATGATTCTTCACACAGGAATGTGTTGGAACGATAGCACGTGATTCGAAGCACATGTTGATGAATTCATTATTTGAGAGGAAAATAAAAACATTCGAATAGGTAATAGTTACATTCGCGAAAACATTCTGGAGCATTTTTCACATTGATTGGATGAAGAATATTCATCTCCACACGTTGGTGAAGGTTATTCCATCAGTATTTTCATATAATCTATGTCTATCGCATTAGATAACTAGATTAATTACTCTCCTTCTTCGGTTCACCTCATTTTTCCAGTCGTCTGGTTTATATTGTACCGTAATTAAATTTATGCATTAAGTTCAATTGAATCGTAAAAAGGGGATATGTAGACAGTGGAACTTGCATGAAGAAGTAGAGAATACGGAAATTGAAACAACACGATGTTAGTGATTGATATATCAATCGGTATATTTGGCAGTATTTATTCCCCACAGAGTTTGTTCTCGTGATGAATATTTTGACGAGGTTATGTTCGACAGTTATCAGAAGTTTTATGGATGAAATTTGTCAACAACTGTTAAGCAGATATTTTTGAGAGAGAACTCAAGAGAAATTCATAAGAATAACTTATGATCTATGTTAATCAGCAAACGACTGAAAAGTGTGATGAAAAAATGCTTCGATTAATTTCTCATATATTTCATGGGATCTTATATGAGGATGAGCGTTGCGATGTTGCAAACTAATACAATCGATTCTTTGATTCGATACGCGCTGACTGAAATTTATACATATTCATTTGTACGAGGTATTGAAAGATAAATTGTCAACACAACGCAAACATGAAAACAAAAAAGTTATTGGATATCATCAGCTTTTCACCTTTTCCATTTCGATTGCTACTCTAGTTGAACCATCTTTGTCCGATATTTGTGGAACTATATGTGGAGATCGTGGAAGAAGAAATGAGCCAAAGTCATCAAGAATTTGTTATCCTTTGATGTTGGACTGGTTCCATAATGAGGTCAAAACTGGCTATAATTCGCATAATTTTTCACCGATCTCCATGGGTCTGCTTGATGCATGTATGATTATATGTAAAGGATTCTAGACTTATTTCCATTTCTGTATAGGAATGAGTTGAATGGCATACTATTTCGTCAAGCTACAACAGGTCATTGTTTACTCTCAATCGTATATCAGACTTTTCTCTCTTGCATTTTTGTGAAACAACCTAGTATCTCTTACCACAAGTTCTGCCATGGTGTTCTGTCACGCCATGTCACATTATTTCAGATATTATTGACTCCAAAGTCCTCTAGCTGACATTTTTCACTGTCATGTGCTTATCAAAAATTCAAGTGACATCATCAAGTGACAACATATTACAAATATTCATCGAGCGTTTACTTTCAAATATGTGTCAGTAATTTTTGATGGAAGTATTTTTCTTAGGAGGTGTGGATTTTGGATTATTTTTGTAGATCAGAGATAGAAACATCAACAAACATTTCTATGATTTTTACATAGTTTTTGAATTTATGTCTTGGAAGAACACCTAGTAACGTTCTGGAAAAAAGAATGAATTTCGAAATTTAGCAGCAGCTATATCGAGTCGTGGAAAAAAAAGATGAAGTAGTTAATATGATTAGAAACCTTGTACGTATATGAAATGAGAATGAATCCCTGCATTTCTCAGAGGCAAAAAAATGGGTGCTTATATTTGGTATCAACGAGTCGAAGAATTGTAAAATAATGGCCTCATTCTCTAGAATATGTGGAAAAAAAAATTGAACTTGTTGAAACAGAAAAATACCATACACTTTCGACGCTAGCTTTGAGTCTGATTTCTACATTGATGTATCAACAATGCTGGGATGCTTATCGCCTTTGTTATTTAGTCGGAATTCTATAAGATCGCACATCCTTAGTTCCACTGTGGAAACGCCATCTTGAAGCTTGTGATAGCTTCTCTCAGATTTGGGTAATGGAGTACGAAAATCATTTGGATACTGCATCAAATGCTACCAGAGACATCCAGAAAAGGAAAAAATTGCGTAGAAACTCACAAGTCTGATTGGGAAAGAATCCACGATCTATGATTGGATGCAAAAAATTTCTGTTTGGATAATGAAGTATGAGACAAGTTTGGAGATAAATGTCGATCCAAAATACACAGCGATGTATCAAATTTAATACAGTGATGCATAACCTGGAAGACATATCGGCCTATGAGTTTGTGGAGATTGTGTGGTAGTGAATGCGGCCAACAGTCAATAATGATGGCCTTCAATTAACCAAAATGTACGGGGAGACATACCATGGACATCACGAGCTAGTGACGAATTAGTTTATACACATGCGCTAACGCAAATCTTTCTTCTGAAATCGGATTTCAGTTAACTCACTTATATATTTCTTGGAAAGACATCCCATGCGTGAACTAGTTCATTACGAATTATTGAACGTTCATAAAACTTGCAAGTTTAGGTATGTCAGGTAAAAAGTGGGGCACAGGAAAGAAGTCTGGTAACACTGTATCAGTCATAAGGCGGGAGAGTCGTGCGCATGGCGACTTTGAATTCCGAATGGTATATTGCACTTCAACCTAATGTGGAAAGACGAATCATGGATAAACAACTAGTTTAGAAAGAATATATAAGTCCGGATTTAAATGAGAATTGTCGTCTTTTGGTTATAATGCATATAAAAATTTTTCAGTTCGGTTATCATATATGATCATCATATATCATAGGTCATTACTTGAATAATTCCACTGACATTTTCATCATTCATAAAATGAATATAACGAACGAAAGATTCAAATTTGATCAATCTAAAAAACAAAGATCAAAATGATGCAAAAATCAATGTATTTAACACGAAATAGATTCAAGATTATCCCTCGATGACTAAATGCATTCGAATGATTTTATCTATATCAAATCTGTGATACATCAGCACATCTTTCCCTCAATGTATTTCGCGATCCATTAGTGGCAGTAATACAGTAAATTTTGAAAGTGTGTGTCGTCCTTATGGAATTATTTTCGATATGCGAAACATCTATATCTATGGACCAGAATGAATTGTCTGCCAATTTTTCCAAGTGGAGCACATCATTATATCCCATTCAAGAAATCACTTTCCCAAGATTAGGGAACTCAGCAGGCTATCCGACAAAGTACAACCCAAACTAACCGATTCAGGTCTATTAAATTGTTGATGGCATTGAAGCTTTTCATCCTTTTTGTCATAATAAGCAATATTAATCTAAACAGATAAAATGTACCGGGTCTTGAATAATAGCAACATAGTAGATAGAGTATAGATTAATGACACGTGGAACGTCTCTAATGTTAGGATATAGGTCTTAGATATCCGTTTCGTCTCATGCATTCCACCAATTGTCACTTTTGTTGACACAACCCGTTTCTCAGAAGTATTTATCCACAACTAATCGTCGCTTTTTCATCATTCTCCCAAGAGGAGGAACTCTCAGTTCTGAAAATGTGGAATTTCTGACCAGCTCATCTAACTCAACATTGCATCGTTCAACAATTGAGTTAGTTTGATGTACTTCATCATAAGAATGTTCAAATGTTAATTCATAACGATCTGTCTGACGAATTTCTTTTCATCACATTTTTAATCGAGGAAAGAAATTTTGATTCCCCCCAAAGTTTCTCCTCCATGCATCGTATTGATTCGATTTCTGATGAATGATAAAAATATCAGTGACTAAACGTATATTAAGGCGCAGCGCGATTCAATGCTAACAATTACTACCTTTTTCAGGACGATAATAAACACAGAAACTTTTGTGAAAACTCATGGTGATTATTCAAATACTCTCTTCGAGATTTTGAACGTCAACCACACATAAATAATTAACTTATGTGTTCAAAATGAATGGAACGACTCGGTGAAAAAATTTGTTCACAAAAAGAATTGAAACTCATAAGGAAAAGGAGATATTGCGTTCCGAAGAGAAGTGAATCGCAGCTCGATGATACAGATTATGATAAAGAAAGGTGAATGAGCAATGATAAATTAGATCATGCAAATTGCCGCATATACATTTCATCATTCGAAACAAACTGAATGTGACATTCTGTACGAATATTAAGAAACGCTTCTCCCATTTTGTTAGTTATGACACGCCATCATTCACGCAGAAAATGTATTAGATGCGAAAAAAAAATTTACACTAACTTACCCATTGAGTATATCCCACTTTCAAATCGCAGACTTTTTTTATACTTGCTTTGAATTCATGTACGTATATCAGCTGCCAAAGAAAAACTGGGACCACCAAGCCCAGTGAATTGATGTCCTCCACTACATAACTTTTGTCGAATGAAAGCACACTCCCTTCTTATAATTCGGAGAATTATCCACCGAGATCATTCCGACTCGCACACAACTGACACAAGTTCACACACCAAAAGTTAATAACATAGTACAGCATCGTGGAAGTATCCATTACGAACCTTGGTGGCAATTGTTGATTGCCACCGATAGCAAGAGGTCATGATCGGTGCCAAACCATTACCAGTCAGTATCAGGTTTCTTTTTTCGTTCATAAAGAGGGAATTGGAAATTTTACTTTTCATATATAAATTGTTGATATAAAAGAGAAACATCTGTCATTATTCTTCTAATTATTTATATGCAAGTAACATGTAATTATCGAAAATGATGAATTGAAGAATGTACATGCATATAAGTTTTGCTATAGTCTCGATCAAGTTAGTTACCCGTGTTTTGGAATGTGCCATAAACTCGGTACATTCCGATGACTTTGCTCAGTCCGGAAGAATATTTAGTTTTCGATAGAAATTCAGGTCGATATATCTCTCTGCAAACATATATTACACTGGGCGGTATTGATTTAAGAGAAGAAAGTCTTTTCGTGATATTACAATTGAAGTGGATATAGTTGATATTTTGGTATTCAATTTGTAACACAGTGGACACTTCATTGACGAGACTACTATTCCTAAGTCTTCGCAATCATCCGATTGTATGTTCGGTGCATACATGGCTTCAATGAAACAATCAGAACTATACAAAAATCTGTTTGTCTTCCTTATGGTTGGAAGACAGTTCGAGGTGAATACAACAAAATAACGACGAATCTACGAATTCTTCATTGCAAGTGAAACCAGACTTATTCCTTTGATAAGAGAGATTATTCATCAAATCAATCATGTTTTCGCTACATAACCCAACGAAGATGATCGTGTATTGGAGTTCGAAGCTCTTGTTGTACAAGGGCCTTTATGTGTACGTTTATTTTCATCTTTCCTGGACGATACATCTCTCAAAATTTCGGGTGAAGTATCCAAATAGTTTTGGGACGCTACAAATCTGAAACATTCTGAAACAGTAGAATCACCCATAGATCCAACGAGCGTATTAATACCATCGATGCAATCATATGAGAATATATTGCAACATTGACATACTTCATATCAATAAGCTTGTTGGGCTGGCATAGTCACATCGGGCAACCAAAAGCAGCCATTGTCATGAAATAGCTAAAGAGCATCATACGAATAGAAGTTTTCATGTAATCCCAAGATGAATATAAGTGCCACCACGCAGGGAGACAAACCCATGAGCATTGTTCATAGAATCACGACTGGTTGATGACACTTTACTTTCTGGTACAGAATATTCATTGAACATGCTGAAGTTAGGTTCTTACCTGTTTTTATGCAGATCACTAGGTTATCAGGTATTGACATTCGACTTAATGCGCGAAATTTGTGCTTATTTGCTTTCTCATTGAAATGAGTATCGCAATGAAGATAATTCTATTACGAGTATGGTGGTATGAAATTGATTGTGATAAATCATTCATGAATCTAGTGCATACTGTTTTACCATGCCATAGAAAGCAACAACATTACCACACCGCTGAGTGTCATTTTGAACTAATTAACACTATGCTACTATCACTTAACATTGAATATATGATTTTAGAAGATAGGGATCAGTGTCAATTCCATCTCTCAATTGAATCTGAAGTCAATTTTCAATTTCGACACCACTATTGATGAGGAAGAAGTCAATCATTGCATCGCTGTTGGTAATATGAACGGCTTAGATGTATATGTGAATCAATCTTGCAGGATCCAGATTCATATCCACATTAACATTATAAAGCTGAAGAGTTTGTTTGTTTTGTTGAACGCGCTATTCTTAGAGACCACTGGTTCGAATTGGAAAATTATTTTCGTGTTGAATAGCCCATTTATTGAGGAACGCTATAAGCTATATGACATCACGCTATGACTAATAGGAGTGGCGCAGCAATGAAAAATGTTGCAAAATATGTTGTTCTCCGATTAACGCGAGTCGAACCGCGGGGCGTAGCTAGTCAGTTATAACGTTGATTGGATATATCCAATGTTCAAATTATGTTTTCCACAAGTTTCATTAGTTTTTAGCGATCTTTGGCATGGTGTACTGGTGTGCGAAATATTGTTTCATATCTCATCGAACTTGGCCGACCCAATTGTCCTTCCAAACATCAAGTATTCCAAAATACCCAGTATTCTTGGACTCTTATGGCGAATTAAATCCGAGATGTTTTAGAGTTTGCTCAGAAAAAAAAATTTTTTTTCCTAGTCCAAATGCACGAACGTCAACGAAGTGTCGCACTCCATGAAATGATTACAGAAGAATTTTATCAGAAGCGATGCCATTCACGATTGACGAACATTAATATGATGGCAAATCGAATCGTTCGGGATAAATCCCAAAGTCAAAAACTCCGGGAATTGCATATGAGAAATTCCAAAACAGTAGACATAGACGAACGAGTTATTCGACAAGGTGTTTCAATGTCGCGAGATTTACTCAGTGTTCACTCAGATTTTGTAATAAGTGGCTGAAGAATGATTTGGTGAGACGTTCCTTCATCGGTATGGAGGGACAGAGGAGATAAACCAGTCATGGATTAGAAGGATGATGAGACAATGCGTTCGTTTGGAAGGCATCCTGCTCAAGAAGTCAAATAGAACCAACATCATCCGATGCTTGCAAAGAGCACGCATCGAGACTTACCACCAATGTTTCGAGATGTTCAGTTGTATATATCGACGTAATTGGTTTGTTCATGAAAAATTGTTGCAATATGATGGTGATTCACATAGTGTACCGTAGTAAAGACACTATGAAGTACATAGTGCAATACACTACTTTGTTTGGGCTGATATTACATGTGGCTCGGTACACATGAAGAATGAACGTATCATATCGGAATTGAGATGCTGAAATCAGGTATTCATGCAGGCAAGAAATTATACATCAAATGCAAATCAACATTCAGTGGAATCACAGTTCGTCCAAACATTGTGATCCAAAAACTCAGCCGCCCCGGTTGCAAACGGTTGTTCAAAATAATCAATCGAACTTGATTATGACAATGATAATTACTTCCTATTTTCGAGCATTGGTTCGAAGCATGTGATTTATATTTATATCTTCTGTTAGCTATGAAATACCCCCAACTTGAGGATCCACGTGACATGGCTCTTCACCAACTACCATCATCGTAGTTTATTAGTTACAAACCTTGGGACCAGCGATCTTGGTCCCAAGATCAAGTGAATATCGTCTCCCCGTCTCCCTGTTGACATTACTTAGGTACTATAGAATGACTTATTTGTACCACTCATCCATCTTGCTACATGAGATGTGTCCTGACCTGCTCTATCCCCGATAATTGATATGACCAGTAATGACAGTTTTCAGATTCGTTTCTTTTAGAAGTGAATTTTGATTTTCATGACAAGCGCCACTTTCTAATCATGTTCGGGAATTTTATATTTATCAAAATAAGTTCAGGGAGACGTCAGATTTCCCGCCTCATCACCGAGGAGGATGGTTCTAAGAACTTCTCGACACCAGTCACAATCCTCACATATTTTACCTCGCTCCACGGCATTGTCCATCAATGTGCAGTGAGAACATCATTCAATAATAAATTCTCGCTTGTACCATTTCAAATTGGATTTCATGATCGAGTTACCATTCCACTTCTCACCGTTTGTATAGTTCCTCGAGTTCTGTTCGTAATTGGTTTATCTATTCCAGTAACAGAAAGGGGAAGCAGTCGTTGCTATCCGAGATTTCATCAATTCCATCCTCCGATAAGCGCATACATACAACTGTATGATAACGGCCTTAATGCCAGACATGCTTTGATACTCAGTAAGATACATACTTCGGTGTACATCAAACCTCTTGGCCGGCAAATCCCACATCTTCACGCTTCCAAGTCATTGTTTCCATCAACTCAATCTGATTAGTAACGAATCGCGGAAAATATTTTACACACTTCAGTGAGATTCGTGGTCAGTTTGAATCATACTGCATGAACGACGGTACTTTCATAGTCAAAAAAAGATATCCAACTGGTAAACCAAAATATGAATGTGTGGAATACCACAATTTTCAGTATGTCTAAACTATATGATGATACGAGTTTGCATTTTATACTGCAATTGATTCTGAGTTCTCCAGTTTAGATATAAAAAAACGATGTGGAATAATCGGAGAGCTATTTTATACGTTTTAGTTCACAACTTCCTGGAGAGTAATATTGTTTATCTGGAGAATATTTTCACTTCCCAGTTTCAAAGCACATAACCACTATTCCGGCATCGATAGAGTTCATATGAAAAGACAGAGTGAGATCGTTGGTTACGATTGTGATTGATCCACACGAATAGCGACCCTCTAACCAATTACCACCTTCAGAACACCACAATGATACTATGGTGTTGCAATATCGAATGACATGAACGTGCTTCAAATTCGTGCCTGATCAGAGAATCGGAAGGAAGTTATAATTTGGTGAGAAAATTTGGTTACCTATCGTGGAACCGAATGAAATCGTTTTGTAAATAGTCGATTTTCTCGCGTCGAAATTATCATCCTCATATTGGAATCGCTGAATCTTAAGTATAACGAATCGCTCTGACATCTTTTTCAACCATTTTGCAATATTCCTTTCGTATTGCTGCAAGAGCTCATTAAATCGTCATTCCCAAGAAAATGAGGCCCGTAATTTGTACATAAACATTCCTGGAGAGTGAAATTCCATGGAATCCAGTTCGTATGAATATCTGCATAACATATAGAGTAGATTAGATAAGTAGATTATTACACTTTACTTTTGAAGATAAAATGTTTAAATATTTAGAAAATTCTCATTAATCCCATTGCAACAATCAGCTGATCATTATTGATAAAGTAACTGCTCCTACCACGTTTCAATGCGTTCGTAAATAACCCCAAACGCAGATCTGACCAATAGTATGGTCGCGTTATTTTCATATCATCATCGATAGAAGCAGGACTGATTTCTCAGGTCACCTTGCGAAAGCAGTGACTGTTCAGGTGGATTTTGATTGGGGAAAGTAGGAACAAAAGATGCAATACGATATGACCATTCATATCGAAATTTCCGTAAATAATAATAACGATCACCAGCTTATAAGATTTGCAACTATCCAGCTGTTGTCCAAAGTCAGAAATTAAAAGAGAAAATTCGATACTCCATCTAGGATGCCCATATCCTCCTTAGAGGTGTCGTTCGTATTTTTTTCAATATCTGCATTTCAATGTGGAGATATGTGTTGTGTGGTATTTCATACACTTGGTTGTTTCCGCATGAGTTTATAGTTTTCAAGAATAAGAAATTTTGGTCGAATTCCTCACGTGTCACGATAAGAGGATATAAATGATATTGAAAATATAAGTGCAACAATATGAAAATGTCGAGAGGAATCAATTGCACCAAGTGAAAGCGATATTTGTTGTGAATATGAAACATTCACTCTCAGTCAATGATGGAGTTCATCATCTTCAGTTGACCGAAACACTGTGGGAAATTTTGATATACGACAATACTTTCAAAAATAAGACAAATTGAAACCTCCCATAGTTCTGAAAATTCATTAATGTCCAAATAATGACAACGGAGATTGACTGATGTAAGAATCACTTGCGGAACCTGACCATCATCGCACGGACCAAATACTACCTTTGCCAACTAATCAAGCTTTCAGCAGGATTCGAAAGTATATATGTGAAGGAATCCCTCTAAGGGCGTATACAACATTTATCGACTATTTAAATTTTTACTGGATGTGAAATATATAATAGAGTTAATCGCGCTGCGTCGATTGGAAAAAAAAAGGTACCCACCCGATGATTTAAGAAAGATATTTCGAAAATTGAGTCTCATTTAACCCCGTATCATTCGAGCCGGAAGTTGGCGAAATCGTATGGAAATGATGAAAAAGTCTATGAGTTGTACACAAAAAATGGCTAAAAAACTAATTGTTAGAAACTTCATACGTTTCTCGGTGTTTTGGCGAAAAAGAAATCATGGTACCCAATGTCGTTCTGGAGATATTCGCTGTTAACTTTCGACGTTTGAGTGGTGGGCTGCAAATTGCTGTTCAACTTGAAACGTCCACCATATTGGGTACATAAGTGCGGCAACGCAGCGCTTGGCAATATACACGTCACCAAATATATCGATGGCTTCAACAGCCAGTCCTAAAATGATCAGCTATAGCCTTGTTGCCACATTTTCTTGAGACAAAAATAAAATTATTTGATTAGCTGAACTTGTATTCGACCTCACATCTCAAATGGCGTACTAGTTTTATACACTGATGAAAAAACCATTTTGATTCAAGAGCAATACTCTTGATCCAAGAGAGTCTTTCTGTAGAGAACCCGTTGTCTCACTTCAAGAATTTCTTGTCTTGAATTAT
>JABMBR010007863.1:0-51959 GCA_018881525.1 Meteorus sp. PSUC_FEM 10030008 | reverse complement strand
AATTGAATATTTTCCAAGTAATCGGTGGCATTCAATTTTTTTATTAATCGTGTCGATTGTAATTCTCGTCGAATTATAAAACTTTTCATAGGACCACCAGTTCTGAATGGATGTTTCCAATGAAGTTCAATTTTTCTGTCTCCTGCCATTGAAACATCAACTTTTGCGGGTGGATCTGGTGCTGTTCGAACGTTTCATTTCAATAACAAGGTGATAGGAGGAAAGGTGTGATGATTTGCCATACTCACCTGCTTCCTTCCCAGTATCCGCAATAACCATTGGTTCACCATATTCCGAGGTATTTTCATTTTTGGCCCACACCTATGGAATATGTCAAAAATTGTAGAACATTCAACACATATACCATCTTCGATGTTTCAATTGCTCATAATGAAAAAATGATCACATAAATAGATCCACTTGATTGAATCGGATGTGAGACTTCCGCACAAATCCATCTTTCCCACAGTGGGCAGCCTCTTTTAGGACCAACAAACCTCTCGAGGCCCGGAATACTTCCAAGTCTAATACTTTTCACTTTGTAATTACTGATTTTACCATTTGCAGGTGGTTGTGGAGGTTTCCACCTCAGGAACACAGTTTTTTTCGTTGTATCAACTTCGACGATAGTCAAGTTCATTACTTTAGGTGGTGCTGAAAAAATTATCAATTCATCGTGAAGAAGAATGATTTTCAATAATTGTTTTGCGAAATGAAATTATGAAAAAACTTGATAATTAATTCAGAAAAAATAGATCCATCTAATCTTTGCCTGTTCCATGTCATTCACTTGGAGGATTAGCGGCTTTCAGCAAAAATAAAAGTCTCTGATGGTATATTGCGACAGATGAAAACTCCGAAGTGCTTATGAGCTCAACGAATTATCATGATGTCTTTCATCATTTTGTTTAATTTCATATCGACTTACGTCGCGGTTTCGTGGTGATATTCAACTCAACATAAGCACTCTCATTATGTTTCCCTTCTTTACTTCGCAATGCATGAATTCGAACTCGATACTTTTCAGATCCAAAAATCGGTGGTACATTGGTTTCGAAGAAATCCGATTCAGTGTCATTTTGATTTGAGAAATTTTTAACATTTTCGCTTAGACCAACAAAAAATAATCTCGTAGCGCGAATTGGTCCAGTAATAGTTGAACAATTGACCAATGGATGACTCCATCGAATCACGCCGTCTTCAAATGTCACATTTTCATAAATCGCAGTAGGTATTTCTGAAACCATATCCATGATGAATGAATCTCCCAAAATTGACACATCATAATGGTACTAATTTGTTTACCAGTAGCCATGGTCGCGAAGTTGGTTGATTCCTCTATTCCAGGACGTTTATAATATGCTGATATTGTCGTCTCATAGGTGACATAAGGAATGAGATCTTCAATCATGAAGCGGTCAGAGGTATTCGCAACATTGTAAGTTCGGAGACTAAATGAGCTCAGTGAAGAAGATACACGACAACCTTGGAAATGCAGAGGCTGTGAATATAGAAATCATCTCATCAAAAATTGTGTTTAATATCCGTAATAAATAATTTTCTCAGTGTTTGAATACTTTTTTCTATCGATAATACATTCACCTTCACTGTCAGAGAATAATGCTGAATCCGTGCACTGGACTCTGATGGTGGTGACCATATAGCAAATGCTCCTGTCGTATTTACGTACTTAACTCCAAAATTCTCGACTGCAGACAATCCTGCGACATGAATCATGAATTTTTTAGTGTCTCCTGCATTATCGATCTGATTTTCTGAGTATTAGATAGATAAATTGTTTCATAATCACTTCGAGGAAGTGTTGACACTTCTTGGCGATATTGAAATGATGAAGTTGAACCGGAAATAACAATCACATATTCAGTATCTTCCTCCAAGTTTGTAACATTTCTGGGAAATTCGCCTTCTTTCTCAAATATTTCGTGATCCGGCTCAGAATTTTTCGGAAAAACCGAGAGGGAGTACCAATCATTGGGGCAAGAATATGAATCCTGTCAATCAAACAATTCATAACACTATTTTCATAATTCAAGAGATCTGAATTGGCAAGATGCGTACTTTATGCTCATGTTTTTGAATCGTGAGATGAGTATCCTCTGCTGTGATGGTGAAGTTTTGTGCCCCTGAGATTCCCAAAATTGAAATAATTATTCAAATAATAATTCATCAAGCGATCGACTACGTACATATACACATCAATATTTCTCCCGGGGGGTCTCCAACAAGCTTGTGAGAAAAACTTTCATCGAATAATTGATACTCAACACGCTCCCATATAAAAGACTTGTATCTCATTCCTTTCCTCAAGTTATTGAACGTAGTGAAATATATTGGTGTTCCATCCTCATCACCACTTTCAGCCGGCTGCTTCTGCTGAGTATCTCCATTCGCCTATGAAAAGTTTTGATTTGGATGAACCCAATTTGATTAATTGAAAATGAGCGATTTTAAAGACTCAGGTAGGTTTTTCATATCGAAATTCAAATTGTAATTGATTTTGCATTATTTGAACTGGGAAGAAGTTTTTCATTATCGTTTGTCTTTCAGCATTCCTCGAGGATTATCGAATATTCTCAATAGAATAATTTACATAGGAAAAACATTTACCTTTATTTCGAACTCGTATGTTACGTTTAGACCCACTTCTTGATTGATTATTACAAAGTATACTCGAAGCGTTGTGCTATCCATTTGGTCGTACTTCAGCTCGGGAAATCTCACAACTAAACAAGAACTTGGAGAAATGTAGAAGCATTTTTTAATTATATCTAAACTTTAGATCAACTAAAATGTCCAATCACCTTTTTTACAATAAGGAGGCACATATTGATATCCTGTTTTGAGTTTATTACATCCTGCCTTACATAAACCTGTGTAAATGCTGCAATTATTTTGGAGGCAGGTGTCACATTGATTTTTACAACCATAGCCATAATATCCACTGTTACAACCTGTAACATCATGCAATATTGTTTATTAGTGATATTAACATCGAGAGGAGTAATCGATGAGTATCTTGGGAAAAATAAGATTTTTTCCTATTGGTAATTAGAACTTTACAGTTTCACTGCATATCATTTAGCTCGCTCATAATGAGGGGAGCTGAATTGCTAATTCTAATATTCTTGCTTGGTTGAATAGTGAAGTTCTGGAGAGTGTCAAATACTCACGTGATCCACAATTCTCTGAAGTGTAACCTTGAGTACAGTAACATTCATTATTTTCGCCACATACCATTCTACCATTGCACCCAGAGTCGTTTACTGTGTCACAGTAAAGATTACAGTAGGGTCCAATACGATTTTTTGGGCAAAGAGTTAGATTGCCTGGAAATGCAAAAATGGAGGAATATCCAAGGAAGAATGGGATGAATTATCTTCTTATATTTCTCGAACACTTTCTCACCTGGTGGACTTTTTGCCCTAAAGTTGTTTTGCAGCATCGGATCAATAACTCCCGTTTGTGATTTTTTATATGACAATTTTTGACACGTAACTTTTGGCCAGAATTTGTAATCTGCAACATCTTCGCTCGCTGTCATCTTCAACATTTTTATGCTCCCTATTTTCATGAAACATGGTGCGAAACAAAATTTCATTCTATTATTTGTGTCAATCTGGAAGGCATCTGTTGACCTCCAATTCTTTTCTCTTTCTACCTGACCATTTAGCACATCAATTAAACATTCAAGGAAATTCTCCTTTACGTCTAAAAAATTCATCTAGATATAATTAAATACCTTCGGGTAGACATTCTCGAATTCCTCTTAAGGCAAAATGGTGCAATCCAGGTTCTTCAGAATATGTCTTCATGTGTAGAGTCAATGGTACAAGTGATCGATTGAGATTTTTCACACGGACTTGTTGATGTTGCCACATTGGTAAATTATGTTCGACTTGAGTGGGCGCAGATACGGAAATTGAAAATTCTTCGGCCCAATTTCCTTTGATATCCAACAAATCAATTTGCAAATGACACCGGAAACAAAGACTAATAATCATGTCGAGACACAATTCACCATTCGAATTTATGTCCAATTCTCCGATGGCCAAACGGGAATCCAATTCACTCGTAAATTTATAATGATCTAATGAGAAATAGAAAATATAAAAGTTAGACATGAAAGATAATGTTCGCGCCATTTAACTACCCAAGAGACTTTTTTTCTCTTAATTGTTTCATTTCTGCTAAAATGGATGATGTTTCCAGAACTACTCCGCCAAATCATCGTGAAATATCGAAATACAAACATTCATGGAATCGAAACTGCATGGGATGTTGCTGTTGTTCGGAATTTCCAAAAAATAAATGTTTGGGATGATCGTTATAGAATATTTCATCTTTATATTGAAGAATGACTTTGTTTGGATCGTAGACTGTGAGTATTTGATCTTGAGTATTCCATGTTATCACAAACGTCCTCCACTCGGTGTCACTCAATGGTACGTGATCCTAACCAACAAAATAATTATTTTCACAATAATTCCATCATTTCTGCATAATTCATGTTAATTATGATGTTATTCTCTTGGATGAACTCACTTTGAATGCTTGCCACGTTGAGCACTCTCCATTTGGCGGTATACCAGTAACACCACCTGGACATCGTCTGATAATGCTTCTTTTGTTTCCCCATCCGCCAATGATTATCCAATAACAAGAGCTCGTGTTATGATTTGCACCATCACATAACAAAAAATGTGCATTAGCACCACCACGAATCGATACAACAAGTGTCCCATCTTCACTGAATGTTAAATTGCTCTTGAGTCCATATACATGTTTTGGGACTGGCTTGTAAGTTCCAGATGTCCACTCGAATGTGTTGTGCTCCTCGAACGCTGCGATGATTGCATGAGAACATTATTCACTATCACACTCTTACAAAATACATACAGATAAAGTGTTACAACAAGTAATTCTCGACGACAATGGAAATATGAAATCAAAATTACAAAAGTCATTTAACCAAGAATTTTCTTTTGTTCATCAATCCGCTCATGGAACCTTTTCACTTTGCGTATTGTTATGTGTCGACATTTGTAATTCTTTTTTTTTTCGAGTATTCAAATTAAACCACACAAATATCAAATGCGCATTCTGTCAGCATACTTTCCCAAAGACTATCGAACACTGGACCCATGGGCTTAATAAATGAATTAACCCGTTTCCATCCTTGTGTTTCAGGTTTAGGAAAATATTGAACGTTGAGCTGATGTTCCTTTTTGGTCACATGTTTCCCATTGTGGAAGAATTCCGGAGCTGGAATGATGATCAGGATTGGTTATCAGTTTATCACAGTTGGTGAGTATAACTTGCATTCATCACCTTTGTCTAATGCATCTCTGTCTCTGAATGCGCAATCCGAATTGAACCATTCAAGATGTGTATTCCAAACAATCGCATCGTTTATCGAATTAGTGAAACAAAACAATTTAGATATTTGATGTTTATCAAGCGGAGCTTTTGTGTAATTGAAATATCTTGAATTTTGCGGTGGATATCGAACTATTTTGAAATCATCGCTCCTAATGATTTGGAGGTATAAAATAAAATGAAATATGGCAATGAAGTTGAAACGCGTCATCAAAGAAATTATATTTGACCCATTGAAACAGTGACAAGTATATTCAACAACTGAACTCAATCTCTTCACCATAGTATGGACATGCAATGAAAGAATGATAATAATTATCATGATAGCGTGTATATCAATATGAAGGAACTAGTTTTCCTGCCCGCAAATGATGAATCAACGATGATAAAATAATAGAATGGATGTGGCGAAAGTTGAGCGGGAAATTTTTTTTCTAGCTTTCCTTGAAAGAAGATTTATGGAATAATGATGTAAGGATGAAATTGCGCATTATCAACAACTGAGAATGACTTTAATTATCTTTTTCACGAATTTGATGCCATTCCCATAATTGAAGGTGACTCCTCTTATCAATTAATTCTGATGAAACTTTAATGACATTCATTGCACCAGGCCATTTTTGTCTTTTCATGCTTACTTATCAACAGTATGCAGAACGTGCTTTCCACGAAAATCAATTCCGATGATGACACACATGGAAAGAAATTGTATAGTTTAATTTGATGAAATTGTGGAATCAAAAAATGAAAAAACATGATAATGGTTTACTGATGAACTTGTATAGTGATGAAAAATTCTGATGATAACGCATTCATGCACTTTTGTGCTAAGACTGTTAGGCTGATAATAATTGTAGGACTTTTTATCCAGAAATTCAATTCGTAATTGAGAAGACTATATGAAAAATTCTCCATGTCACGTCGATTCTTATATAAATACAATAATGTTTGGAAGTGTAAAAAATATATAGAGTTGTCTGAAATATTTAATTTTTCAGATGGTTTTCCATTCAACTAGAAAAGTGAAATGAGAATTTTTCCCTATGGTTTCTCACTACCGTCTTTGAGTGGATGATTTATTGGAAATGAATATTGAATTGTTATCTTCCATCAAAATTATCGAGGAATCTATTTGGATGCATCAGCAGATGTCATTTTAGGAAACATTCGGTCATCAACCTAGAATGTTTGTTCAAATCTGACGTTCAATCAATACTGATGTTTTTTACAATCATAAATTGATGTGACATCACCAATCAACTGATGCCAATTTTTTTGGAAATACTACGATGTTAAAAATTGAATGCGCCAATTAAGTAATCACAACAGTGAGATAACAGTGTCTTGGTCAATATCAATAGGAGCTTTTTGGTGATTGAGTATAAACAGTTGATATTCGACTAGGTACGTTACTTGTGGTGAAAGAAAGATCAAACAAAATGTTGGTAAAAGTGAGTCTGGCTTATTGCATTGTCCTGGCACTGTGGACTTCAGTATCTGGAGAAGACTACTCGACCAATGGTGAATATTACCATCAGTGGAATACGGAAGTAGAAAAATGCGGAAGTGGCGATGCAGATGAAAGAGTATACACCGTTTGTTTCGTCAACGATTCTATCAATAGACCATACGATTCTTTCAACGAGAAGACTATTGTAACAGTTCATGGAGAATTTGAATTGAGAACTGGGTCATCAAATATGGATACCCCTAAAGAACTGACATTGGATGAGTACACGGAATTGGACAACCGTAAAACGTATTCAAAAGTACTTCGTGTTGATGGTGGATATTTTTTGTCAAGTCAGAAGAATTTTGTACGAATTACGTTGGATGTCAAGGAGAATGGAGAAATTAGACTTACAATTTATGTCTATGCTGGTTCCTGGGGAGCTGTCACCTGTGCCAAGACAAGGGCAGTAGTTGAATCATTGAACATTTCCTTCTGAATGAGCACGACAATCATATTTATTCTTAGAAATATTATTTAGGGCCATATGACAATAAATTATTGTGTTGTTCCTCGTAGCAACTCGTTTCATTCGTGGAATATTGTGTTACATTTTGAGATGTTGATTGTTCGATCTGACTAGCGATAGAAGAATAAGATGAAAAATAATTCAACGGAATTGGGTATGCTGACACAATGAGAAATGTATTGATTCTTATTGTAAACTTGTAACCCAACTGATGATGTATTATTTATTAATTCAGAGATGGAGAATTTTTCTCAAAATGAATCGTTCATGTGGCGTTGTGTCATGGTGCAGGGGTGAACATTGTTTTTCATTTTGAAGTCGTTAGTTTAGTATGGAATTATTCATTTTATCATCATCATTAACATTAACTTCAATTACAAATGTTTTCGAACTTCGGTGTACATAAAAATAAACTTTCGACATAAAACAAGAGAATATTGATTTGAAGAATATTTATTCATTCTGTACAACTTAACAAAATACATAATTACAATACGTTCCAAAAAATCAAAAGTGTGTAAATTATTCCTATGAATTTTCATGTTTAATTAATGACTTGACTCAATATGATTAACATATGAAGATAGAATAAAATATTTCATTCAAGGTGAAAATCTAGGCATCCAGGAGTGAACACGATGATGACGACCAAAGCTGCATCGTGGTGTAATTAATGCAATTAACGCTAAACCAGCGCCAAGTAATGAAACACCACAAAGTGCACCAGCTGTAATATCATGAAGTGGTGTACCAGCACGTGGTGATTTAGCAGCGAGAAGTAACAGACCAGCACAACTGAGTGCTGACAGTCCAGCAAGACCTAAGCCAGTCCAAGTACGTCTCAAAGTGCGACAAGCACCAGCTAATGCACAACAAACTCCACAACCCGCTGCACTATCAAAGTAATATTGTCGTCCTTGTGTCCATGACAAATATAAAGCCAAACCGCACGTCAAAATTCCAACGAGTACGAGTAACAGTGGTGCACTTTTTCTTTCATTTTTTTCGATTCCACTCGCGAGAGTTGTGTTTGCTTCGCTATTTTGTGATGATAACGGTGGTACCTAGAATCAAAAACAAGGAGGTATAACTATCAAACTTTTATCTGGCAACTCTTCTCTTTTATATTTTACATGACTACGCAGAATAATTCGGAAGAGGCGAGGAAAATCAACAAGTTTCACACTGTTGTCATTCAATATGACTCTCTTTATGAGAAAATGAATGAGCCAGGAGTGAAAGGTTGACTGGAGTAGATAATACGGAATGAGCATATTTATGTATGAGAAGAATAACTCTTACTCACCACAGCTGTTCTCGCCATAAATGCACTTTCAACGCTGTCATATGCGCTCCTTTTTTGCTGCAGTCTTTGCTCCGTTCGTGACGACGACAACACCTGATACTTTGTAGAACCGATTACCATTGGTATTGAATCAGAATATGAATCAACATATGCATAACGTGGTGGTGGTTCACCAAATTGCGACATCGACTCAGTCGGTGATGTTGCTAATGATGTTGTACCATCACGACGTTGTGAATAACGTTGACGTCCACAATTGCTTGCTGGACATGTCTCTTGTTGTACATCCAATGGAAGACAACGACGTGCTGATGGTGGATCTTTATTTGGTGTGGATGTTTGTGGCGCGCGATTAGGTGAAAATGTACGTTGGGGTGTACCAACTGGTGTTCCACGTTGACTTGAACCTGGTACTACTCCACGACCTGTTCATATTCATCAAGAGAATTAGAATGAGAAAATTTTTCAGGTGTTACTTCATACCGTGGAAAATCGTGGAAAATCGATCAATTTTTATCAGTTACCTGATGGTGAAGTAGTTGTACTCATTGGTGTTGTGCAGCGTGGATTCCTTTGTGGTGTACCACGATCGATACGCCTTGGTGATAAATTTCTATCTTCAGATTTGGATCTTGGTTTACGTGGCGTTGTTAATATCTCATGTAATTTTATCGTTGCAAGATTATTTCTTGATGAAAATGTATTGTCACGTAATTCAATTTGTTCACGTGTATTTCGTTCTGGTAACGATGGTGGATCGTCTTCTTGCATGGGTACCCTTGCATAACGTCCTATTTGAGTTGTTCAAGGAGAAAAAAAATATGAATTATTGATATCGTAATTGCTCGAAGGCTAGTTTGCTGGGAATTAATATCATGAATTTGTCAATTTTTCTTTTTTTTTGGTCCTTCATTGTGATCGAATTCGATAGAAGAAAAACGAAGACAAAATCGGTGCTCGAAATATTGTTGAACTTAATAGAGAAATATTGTGGAAGTGTAATAAATAATTTAAGGATTTTGACGAGCTGGCATTCACTATTGACAGTCAATACCCCACAGAATGAATGAAGGAAACCGATGATGAAATAAATTCAACATCTTAACAATATCCACATCAGTCTCATGGAAAGAACCCATTTTTATCCACACAGTCATACAATACCAAACTTCCCACTACAGGACAATATCGAACCCCAACATCACTAATTACCATTTACACGCCTTTCAACAAATACAATAACAAAGAAAAAAGAAATAAACGTATTATGAAAGGAAAAGTATTAATACCACGAGGGGAAGAACGTCCGGTCATCCAAGAGATGGCAGTAGATTCATTGTCAACTGTCCCCTCGTCTGCAGGCACCACACCGTAACGGCTACCGACGTTACCATTATTATTTCCGTTTTGGCGGAGATGTCTTGCACGAGAGTTCCAATTGCCATCACGATCCTCCAAGCCTTGCAGCTGTTGTCCATGATAGCTTCCTTGACGTACAAATTGATGGTTATGACGATGAGAATAAGTTTCAAAGCGTGACAATGATGCACGTCTTTGCAATACTGGTTGATGCGGCTGATGTTGAGGT
Source organism: Meteorus sp. PSUC_FEM 10030008 (assembly GCA_018881525.1). Taxonomy (NCBI): domain Eukaryota; kingdom Metazoa; phylum Arthropoda; class Insecta; order Hymenoptera; family Braconidae; genus Meteorus; species Meteorus sp. PSUC_FEM 10030008. Next base: position 41,689 of record JABMBR010007863.1, on the reverse strand, counting down.
GGTGGTAGTTCATCATCGTCAATATATTCATAACGTGAACGCGTATTTCTATCATAAATAATCTTACGATCCTCAATGACATTTATTTTTCCAGGATTCTCATCGAGGTAGCAATAACGATCTGGAGTTTTGGAATAATGTTCAACACTCTCGTGTAAATTAGATTCGAGACGATTTTGAAATGCTGCATTTGTGTGACCCTGTTGGGGTTGATAGTTATGCAATGGTTGTTGATGAATTGGTATTGGAATTGATACTGTTGGAGGTGGTGGTGGCGGTGGTGTTGGCGGCAATTCCTCAGGACATTGAAATTGTGGTGGTGGAGGTAATTCATCATTGCGATCTTCTGGTATGTATTCGGATTGACGACAAAATGATGGATTTGTGTAACAATGAACTGGCACTGATTGTGTCATTGTTGTATCTTCTCTTCTTTCACCAAATTCACTCTCGTTTTTCACTATTTATTATATCGATAAGTCTTATCACGCAGTATTAGTTGATCAGTTGAATTTCGTGTTTTTTTATTTATAGTACTGCACGTCTTTGTTCATGAGTACATCAACGTTGACGAATGAGGATCAACAGCGCGCTGCTCACATACGAAACTGGTTGCCTCCAATTCGTTTCGAGGGAAAAGTTGACTGTTCGAATTGGTCCACTAATTATTTGTTTGGTGACATTATAGAATACTGAGTTACACATTTTTTTTCCGCGGATATTTTTCAGTCGTATTTATCTAGTTTGATTTAATTGTTGAATATTATTAATGAATATTTATTTGTGATATATATCCTATTGTAGAATTTTGTCAGACCAGTCTCCTTGCACGCTCAACGTGTACTGGGAACCGATGGTAAACGGTGGCAGCTGCAAGAGGTGTACAAAGTATAGAATGACGGTTTTTCAGTTGCAGGAGGGGTAGTTATGTTACGGGGTTTGCGTAATGCGGGCCTGGTGTTGACTTGTCCCTTCCACGATTCGAATACGTTTTCCACCACCACTATCACTGTTACCAGTGCCCCGTCAACCCCACCATACAATTCTCATGGACACATTGCAGTGTCAGGCCCAACTAAATATCTACTGTCAGTTCAACCGAACATTTTCATTAATTATTTTGCGAATTGATAATTATTGATAATCAATCCTTCTTTGTTCATCCTAGTGAGTAAGATGCGACTATTTCTCGTCTTAATCGTCATAAAGAAGAAAGTTAACGGCATAATTGAAATCAATGTTGATATCTAAACGAAAAAATTGTAGTACCAAGTATGGAAAATGAAAAAGTCGACATTGCTCCGCTTGAAAATTTTCATTCAGATGATTCACCGAGGATGTCAACTGGGAATAATTTTGTATTCGAATGAATAGACCAAGCAGCACGATGAAATAACATCTCAACATGTTCTGTTTTTGTAAACGAATAAATTTCCAACATAGTCCATATGTTGGAATGAGTCCTGGATATAATTAGGACATAGGAACTCTCGGTAAGTTGAGTATATTGTTGATTTCTCGGGTGCAGCTGTTGCGACCGTTGGAGTTTTGGGGCGCGTGCCCCGCGCGCGTTCACTCTACTATCATGATGATTATATTCGATCTCACCAGCTGTTGTTCACCAGATACACGCGACGCATCGATGGACAACTATAAAACTTCACAAGAATTATAAAACCAATAAGTCAATGAGAATATTTGTGGGATGCTCATCACCAGCATGTACAACAAGGACTTGTGGGAATGAATACTGTGTTGCCATTATTACGAAACATTTGGTTCAGATTCTGAAACGTTTGATTTTTCCTCTGACACCTCGAGGGGTGCAATCAGAGACGCAAATCCGTGTGAACGATGATTCTGCTTTTTCGACTTATCATTAATTTTAACCTGATTATTGTGCGAATGTTGGTTATTCGTAAACAACAAAATTATGTTCATAATTGTTATGATATATTCATCATCAAATCACATAAAAATTGGACAAACAAATAACTTTATATTGTTTTTGCTAGAACTGGTTCTGTATTTATCAGCGCGTTCAAGACTATGATCCGTACATCGACGACATAGACTGAAATCATTGAACTCCATTGGGTCCGAGTCCAATCAATCATCACAATTATTGTCATCGACGTTAATAGTTGAGACAATAACTTGCTACAAAAACGAAACAACAAGAAATTACATCAGTTCTATAAGTGAAGAAATCAATTTACAGTAAGTAGATTCAAAGGCAGAATGAATTTGCATTACTGTCAAGTGCACTCACATTTTTTCTTTCTGCATACTTTTGTACCATATCCTTCATAACAAAATTTACATTGACAATTCGGAGTATGATTGTTTGCTGTGCACAATGCATTCTTCGCACACTTCACATGATCACACGCATAGACACAGATATTTTCCCGGCAAAATTGGTGATCGTTACAATCGCTGTTATCGAAACATTCTGAAATATAATTTATGAAAAATAAGTTGCATCGTGAGAAATTGATGAGTGAATTGCATGAAGTCAATTTATAGGATGTTAATTAAAAGGAATGTTTTTATATACTCACTATAGAAACATTTTTTGTTAGGATCACCATCGAAGTCATCTAGACATTTGCATGTGTGAGTATGATTTATGGGTACACAATATGCATTTAAACCACATCTATTGTCAATGCATCCATCAAAGCACTGATAATTCCGACATAATTCCCAGTTTGCGCAATTTTCATCTTCGACACAATCAATTATTTCCAAAACTGAAAAGATATGGAAAAATGAAATATGAATAAATATTGTTTACAATATTGATCAACACGTCATGAAATAAATTTCATCACAATGATCTACCACAGAATTATATCACAATTTATTCAATATGTCGTACGCACGTGTATCATCATTGATGAAGCCGACTGATTTATTGAGGATGAGAAAAGTGATCGAACAAAATGAAAAGAATATAGTAAATGGAATGATGAACATCATAAATTTAATAACGATGATATTCTCTGATTCAAAGGTCACATTCACTGATTAACAACAGTTATTTGACACGGATGCGTAAACTACTGCGGATTTTATAAATTTGATGAAAAAATGAAGAAGACATTCCGTTGCAGACAGCGGTTGTCGTGCAATTGAGTCTCATATTTATTGGAAAGTAATTATGATTGATATTTATGTATCAATCATATCTGTGTATCTTCGAAATGAACGCACAAAAAAAATTGTGTATCTCGTTCTGTCGCACGGAACGTGTTCGGATGTTTGAAAAATGTTGAAAAATTTACACGGTAATTATCATTATGTTCAATTTACACAGCTGCGATCACGATGAATGTCACTGTAGAAGAAGAAAGTTTCTCATTCTCAATCGTAAATTCGATTGCGGGTTTCATAACTAATTACTTTTTCGTAACTTACATCTTTCACCGTAATCATTATATCATTGGAAAAATATCGTTATGAAGAATCAATTCTATGAATTCTCCTGAATTTATGTAAACACGAAATCATGAGAAGGGGAGTATCACTGGAGCTGAATGTTGTTACATGATTATGATATGATCGATAATACATGAAATATTATGAGGGATGATTTTGATTGAATTTCGTAGATGCAGCGCGGACTTGTTTAGAATAAAATTGTTTAAAAGTATTTAGTGACAGAGTAACGTTCTTACCCTATGTGAATAGGGCAGATTTCTATGTAGCATTTGAAATTCTGTAACTAATTTTTTTACCGATTTGAGGTAAAATTTTACTCTTATTTATCGTCCGAGCATTCAATAATTCACAATCAAGTAAATTTTCCGTATTTTTACCGTCAAAATCGGCTATCACGTTTTTAAATCCTCTCGACGTCATAGATTTATATTGTAAAAACACTCACTGGCATTAGTGAAAAGATGGCGGGTGTTATTGCTCGCTGTACACAAATTCCGAGGAAACAATTGAGTAAATTAACGCAGTATTGTTATTTCTAACCTGAATTTGAACTGTATCAATAATATGAACGTTTTTCATGAATATAATCGTATTTGCTACCTTCCACATACCATAACCTATAACATTCCTTGAACAAAACAATATTTATGCTTATACGATGCACTATTGTACAGGTTATATAATTTAGTATATAATTATTTCAATTGTAGGTCTTCTTGGATATGCTGCGAGCACACAACAATCACGATCTTTTGCTGATGCTGCACCAGAAGGAAAGGTGAATAATTGTCATGTAGATAGACGTCCATAAAGATACAGTTTATGACGAGAATGAAATTTCGAGATTTTCAAAATGATTGTACACTCTATGCAATATGACACAATGTCAATCGATGCAGTGAATATTGTTAGACGGATCATTGAATGATTGAGAAATTTTGTATCTTTTTGTTAAATTCCAACATCGATCCAATCTTTGCAACAGTACATGTAACACTGGAATTTATCTCTACAGAAATTTGGCAGCCCCTTGAATGATCAAGACAGGATATTTACAAATTTATATGGTCGACATGATTGGAGATTGAAAGGTGCCCTGAAACGTGGCGATTATTATAAAACAAAGGAAATACTTGACAAAGGTGCAGATTGGATCATCAATGAAATTAAAGTATCGGGTTTGCGTGGTCGAGGTGGTGCTGGTTTTCCTTCGGGAATGAAATGGTCATTCATGAACAAACCATCAGACGGAAGACCGAAATATTTAGTGATAAATGGAGATGAAGGTGAACCTGGTACATGCAAAGATCGCGAAATCCTTCGACATGATCCACACAAGCTTGTCGAAGGTTGTTTGATTGCTGGACGTGCGATGGGCGCGTGTGCCGCCTACATCTATATTCGCGGTGAATTTTACAATGAAGCATCGAATATGCAAGTGGCAATTGCTGAAGCTTATCAAGCAGGTTTAATTGGGAAAAATGCGTGTGGATCTGGATATGATTTTGATATCTTCGTGCAACGTGGTGCTGGTGCATATATTTGTGGTGAAGAAACAGCATTGATTGAATCGATTGAAGGAAAACAGGGTAAACCACGATTGAAACCGCCGTTTCCCGCTGATGTAGGATTGTTTGGATGCCCCACAACTGTGACTAATGTAGAAACTGTTGCTGTTGCACCGGTTAGTTGAAGACAATTATTTTGACTCAATATATAACATGAAAATTCTGTGTTTTCATCGTTTCCTATGTATTCTAGACAATATGTCGTCGCGGTGGATCGTGGTTTGCTTCATTTGGTCGTCCAAGAAACCATGGAACGAAATTATTCAATATTTCAGGTCATGTTAATAACCCTTGCACAGTTGAAGAGGAAATGTCGATACCGATGAAAGATTTAATCGAACGACATGCTGGTGGTGTGATTGGCGGTTGGGATAATTTACTCGGCGTTATTCCCGGTGGATCGTCAACACCTATAATCCCAAAAAGGTGGGGCCAAACTTTGTAAAACTTTGAAACACATTTTGAATATGTAGTTAGTCTGTTACCAGTTTCATAATTGGTTTTCCTAAATGGGAAATCTGATATTCCACTACATTGATAATTTAAAATATGCCACTGTCAATTATTCATTCATCCGTTATATTCTGTATGTTTTGTAGCGTGTGTGATGAAGTTCTCCTAGACTTTGATGATCTTGTCAGAGTACAAAGTTCATTCGGTACAGCAGCATTAATCGTGATGAATAAACAAACTGATATTATCAAAGCTATTCAACGACTCATAAGTTTCTACAAACATGAATCGTGTGGACAGTGCACTCCTTGCCGCGAGGGAATCAATTGGATGTACAAAATAATGAGCCGGTAAATGGAAAATTTTAATACTTGGAAAAGGAATGGGGTTTTTTTCTCGGGGTTGCTTTTTTTTGTAATCGACGTTCTGAAACGAAAGTTCATGGTTCAATTGATTCGGTTTGCAACATTTCATACATTTATACATCATCACGTTGGATTAGATAAGAAAACATAATTTGAATTCAATATTTTCCTTTGTAGATTTGTCGAGGGTAATGCGGAGGAGCATGAGATTGATATGCTTTGGGAATTGACAAAGCAAATTGAGTTGCACACAATTTGTGCGCTCGCTGATGGTGCTGCATGGCCTGTTCAAGGACTCATCAGACATTTTAGACCTGTAATTGAAGAGAGAATTCAAAAATTCAAACAATCTGCGGTGAATTAATAGAGTCCTTAGTAATGATGTGTAACATAACTAAATAATATTAATTTATCGTTTGTAAAGTGGAAGAAGAGAAAGCGAATTATAAACAGACACGATGGTAATTTTGTCATCGCGTCTCCTAGGAATACGAGGGATTCATTCCACTTTGTATTATTCAAGTGAGAGTTGTCCGAATAAACGATGACTTTCTAGTATACCTACAACTTTACTTTTAATAACATGTGAAAATGAAGACGAAAATTTTTGTAAATGCAAATTTCTCTTTGAGAAACGATAGTCCTTATGATATTCACGATTATCGTCGTTTTCTATATCACTAAATTTAGTTTTTTTTTCTCCTACGATGCAAGGGAATGAAACTGGCCATTTACCATTTTATATCATGTGTCCATCACTTCTTCCAACGACTTCTCAGAAAATTTTGTTTTGTTTGGAAGTGCACATCAACGAATATGGAACTCATTATCAGCATCAGCATTCTGGGATGCTCCTCAATGGATGCAATTTCTCCTTTGTCGATTATGAATGACTTCAATTTTGTTGCTGTACTGTAATTCTTATTTGCTTAGCCACTATTTTCATAGACTCTTCATCAAACCGATTTCCAGCTTGCTGATCGCCACTACCGAGCCAAGCCACGTATAAATTGAAACGTTCACCTGAAGTTTCATCGACGTAAATTCTGCAACGATTTCTTGTCAAGACGAGTTGCATCTCACTATTTTGCAATAATTTCCAGAACCGTCACATCTGCCTCAATACAAATTTTCCTACAATTTTTGACTAGTGAAAACTTTAAGATTCTTATCGCAGAGCACGAGTCTGATTTTTTTCTGTGACTACCAAAATTCATCATCAATCATGAGAATGTTGTTAGGATATTCAGAAACAGAGTGAACTCCGTTGCATTTTTTCATCTGCTATGGATTACAGATCGGGGAATGAACGACTGATCGTGTGAACTTAAATAATGGAAAAGACAAAACAATCGATCAAGAAGGCAAATGACGTTTTATTGATGAATATTTTACATTGGATAGTCAATAAATATGAAATGCGATGTAAATATTTTTCAGAGCGGATGAAAATCTGAATTCAACGTATAAAATGTTTGACATCAATCCTTAGCAAACTTATAAAACAAAAATAAAAACTTATCTGATAATGGGACATTTACAAGTGTCAATTCAAATAAATCATCAAAAATTATCTCAATTTAGATTTGATTGAGACACAACTCATGAAGATCTACTTCGAATATTTTTCACAAGAACAATTACGACAGTCTTCGACTCTTGCAATTCGTTTCAATCGAGTGATCGAAATAACATTTCTTATAACGCTTAACTCTTCTATTACTCTGTCAATTATATTATTTACTCCTATTGTATTTATACAGTAGTCTAATGATCGAAATGAAATCGGTTTCAGTGCGTCTTAATTGTTGAATGAAGTCTTGAAATGTGCTTGATCGAATTGCAGGTAATCCAATTTGGAGAATAATTTTGGCGACGGATGAAGGATGTTGGAGTCAACGGTGATTTCGATCATTAAAGATATTACAACTAATCTTGCCAAGTACAATTCTGGAACATAAATGAATTAGTTTCACTTTTGTTAATTGGGAGTCGATATAGATTTGACAGTGAAATGAATTTTCTAATGTAAAAAAATAATTACTCGCAAGGTGTCAAGGCAACTTCTCTGCTCGTTGTGAATATTTTGCCAATCGATCCAACGCGGGTCGTGAATTATCGCGATTTGCATTCGATTCGTGATGTGCCATTGGCTCCAATACATAATACTGCATACAAATATGAATTTTGCGATGAAGAGCAATATTTTCGCGGTTTCGACGTAGCATTGATAGGATGATTGGTGAATCGGTTGAGTAACGATCCATAATTGACCAATTTGTATGTCTGTAATGAAAATAATAATTTTTGTATCAGTATGAACACTTTGAGTCCTTTTTTTTTCAATGTAAGGAAAAATTTTTCAAATTCGTTGATGGAATGATAATCCATAGCAGCAGAAAGGAATTTTGAACTATCTGCCCCATTGGTGAAATCAACAAGAATATCAAAACTTTTATTTCTTTGTTGACCGGATGTTAGTTAAACTGAATGTGAAGTGAAAAGAGTTCTCTTTTTGTTTTGTTCATAAAAAATAGAAAGAACTGATAAATCATGCCAATTTAAAAATTTGCACAGAGGAGATTCGATACCACGTCAGATTTGGATGCCGTTTATTTTGGTCAAGTGCTTACAATCAACGAATAATACTAATTTCATAAAAAAATACTTGGCGAAATAAGATTATTGATAATTCGCTCCATCATTCGAAATCAATTCAGATTTAATTGACTGGAATTAATTTTTAATTTAATTGAAGGAATTGAATAAAATTTACAATCACATCAATTTAGTGAGAAAAAAAATTTGAATTCATTCGAATAATTATAGCAAACCAGAGATAAACAACGCAAGGAAAACTGAAATTGTTCAATTTGTGTTGAGTTTGTGTGTAAGCAAATGATCTAACAAAATTTTGTACAACGCACCACTCACAAATGTTCTGGTTTGAATTTTCAAACGTCTTCCACTGAACTGGCGTCCAAACTAATTGTCAGAACTCAAGTGACAGATCATTATATCTCCTCGATTCGGACCAAACGAGTAAACCGATAAGATCCCACCCACCATATTCACAGTTGGCGTCAACATCCCGTAAATGCATTTCATGCCGACAGTTATACCTGCCTGTTGCTACCGTTTCCTGTTCAAATAGACAGACATGGTATTTTCCTAATGTCTTACATAGAAAATGAACTCCATTAAAAATATTGAATGGAAATTATTGAAAAACTTTTATTCTATGAAATTCTTTCGTATTTTTGTAGTCAACAGTAATTATAACGTAGATGAATCAGAAAGGTAAAATTGGTCAAATTGTGAATTCATCGGTGCATGTTTCTGTTTTTTTTTTCTGACTATTTCCGACTTCTTTTCTCACTCATGAAGAAAAAATTGATGTCTCCATGATTTTATTCCAATTTATTATTCAGATGGTGCAACATTTATTTCGATTTCAAAATTACTCACAATTTATCTTGATGAATGTTTGAAATAGAAAATAGCCAATGAATATACAAAAGAATAGAATTTGGGATGTAAAGTATTAAAATTAATATCCTCGAGAAATCGGGCTGCAGATTTAAATAACAATCGCATGCATAAATTTTGAAGTATTACTAAAATGAATCTCTTCATTGTTTTAGAATGGGAATGGATCAGACGTTTCACTGCAACAATTGTTCTTATAAGGATTATGAAGTTTGTGTTACTTCTTAATATTAACTTTGCAAAATTACTTTGAAGGATGCTCTGTGTTATTAACGAGGTTTGCAAGTATCGAACCATATTTGATGAAAGGATTGACGTATAGGTATGATAAGATCCTTTGACTTATTCATTCCTTGATGTGACTATGATTTTTATAATCTCCAGTATTTAGAACACGAGTGCACCAACTTATTTGCTATTACACAACTACTGTTATACTTGAGAATTTACAACGCAAATGTATTTAGATTAAAATATTGTACAGAATTTCTGTAAGTATTTGCACAACTAATCCTAATTTATTGCTTGAGTGTATCGAAGAATGTAGTAAGACTTTTCGACTTTAGAAATGCCGAGTGTGGTTGAAAAACAAACAGACAGAGTGATTTATACATTTTCTGTGAATTATGAAGTGATGTTAGCAGCCGGGTTGACATGGGAAAACTTTTGGACTAGAGGAAGACTTCAAAAGGGCCGATGGATGGAACGTGACTTTGTCTTTGATTGATTTGTTGATCTTGGATGACGCCAGCTCTCCACTATTGACTTCTGACTTGTCGATGGAGTAACATTAAAAATTTTTTCTGAATTTCTTCGTTTCTTCATCATTTCCAACAAAAAAAATTATAAAATCTGAATGCGCAATGAATTTCTGGAAAAATTTGTATAAAGCAGTGACGAAAATATTTAAGTTGATTGATGGACACTGAAGCTACGTCGAGACAGCATTTTCGCATGAACATTGAATCACGTCTATATCTGCACACTCACATTACTAGCAAACGAACAGGGTCAGTCGGAGATGTTCATTGTTCTTAATGCTGTCATTATCCAGTTGCTTTCAATTAAAATCTTAATCGCTGTTCCAACGCAGTTTATGAGAACGAAACTTAACCAACCCGTTCCAAACGATTTACCTGGCTTCTGTTTATCTTACCCTTTCCAAAATCATGAGTATAATTTATGGATAATCCATTAGAAATGTATGATGAGAAAAGAAAATTTGAAGATAAACAAAATGTTTGGAATTTACCTTTCATAATTTGGTCCCCTACCACATCGTTTAGGTTCCCTTTTCTATCGGCTCTTGTTTCAATAAATTGGAAAAACCACTTTGTCACAACAATTAATTACCAAAAATGAGTGACAGTTATAAAAATCAAAGCTTCAATAAATTAAATAAACAATCACAGCGTAAATCGTGAGTTCTTCAATATCAACTGGGTGACATGAATTCTCATGCTAGTACACACGTACAATTTTATCCAGCAATCACACTGCAAATTGAAATAGCAGTGCTCAAAAAGTAAACAGAATCAATCATGAAGAAAATAAAAGTTCACATTAGATACAATAAATAAATGCGCATGAATGCAAATTTTACCGAACAATAATTAGCCTTTATTTTTCGTCCATGATACAAATGACTTTTTTATCTCTTATTTTTCATCATTATTTATGTATTCCTTCTGTTTTGTTCACGAACGCTAATTATCATGTTATAATACGTCGTTTACAATGTGCGTATACAATATATATATAATATATACAAAAGCGCTCGTTTAATTTACAAACAGAAATGGTTCATTTATTTGTCTATTCATTCATTTTCCTTTTTTTTTGTATTACCTCAATTTTTTTGCCAGTAATTTGGCTTGTCTTTTGTTTGCATATTTTTCATTCATTTTTATAATTCTCTTTTTATTTGCTCTTCAATAAACATTGCATTGTTTCTTTTTTTGTTTGAATTCATTTATTAATTTTATCCTTAATGAAGTAAAGAATAAATGTAGCGATTAAATGTATGTATTGTATGTATGTGTGTATATTTACAGTAAAACACGTGTGTGGATTTACTGGATTCTGGTTAGTAAGCGCACAAAATGTCTTTTATGATAGGTCCATTAAAAACGATTGATCGTTTTTTTTTGTATTTTTTTTTTTCATTTTTTTTATTTTCCTTTTATTTATTACTTACTTATCCTTGACTATGTTTCTCATCTAAGATAATCATCATTTAATCAGGTCATGCAAAATCACACAATTTTATTAATTCTTATTCATTTATTCAATTTTTTATTTTTGTTTTCTCCCTCCTGTTCGCATGTTTCGCCCATACCTAAGGCCAATGTTTCTTCCGTCTTTATTCATTATTGATTTTTCATTTGGAGACATACGTGAACTTGTAGTAAAATAATATTGTCGGTGCCGGCGTGAATTGAAACAATTTATTATTGTAATCATCAACGTGTAATCATATCCATATTATTGGTTGTCCATTTCTTTTCTGATTTTGTTATTGTTACTCATTCTAGTTTTGTTCAACTTATTTTTATACTCTACGTCTTTGATGCAACGATGAATATACAATTGAGGATATGATTAAAGCTCACGGATGCTCTCTCATAATGCTTCGTCTTCTTCCCTGTCTATTTCACATTCATTCAAATTTTATTCCCTTTTCCATCATTCTTTCTTTCTAATTTTTTTTTTTATAACTATTTTGCTTGTGTTTATTTTATTTTTATTCAAAAATTTTTTTTATTCTATCCATCGTACAGCACACGCCGTGTTTACTAATTCCTGTATAATAATCGGCCTATAAAAATAGACGTCTCTCTATCTTGCATATTCTGCCATCTAAATAAAATCCTTGGCTATTTGAAACCTGAAGAATTCGATATGTCTATTAAATCTAGCACGTTTGAATCTCTCATCGAAATATTATTCATTCATCCCACTTGATGTAGTGTTCGCCCACAAGTTTTTTTGAACAATCATTTGTTGCACTGATAAAAATAATGGCGATTATGATTTTAGTATAATCAATGAATGAGAAGAAAGTTTGGATGGAAAATGAATGCTAATATCACAGTTATATAAAAGAAACAAAATAATTGATAAATTTTTTTCAATACCTGATTGAAATTTATATTTCTTTTTCATTCTATCAATTCCCACTGACATCATTAAACGTGCTAGAAATTAATTGTTCAAATTCTTCCGGAAGAGAAGCAACGCTATCGGACGCTGCGGCTGTGTGTGATTGGTCCCACCAAAAAAAAAGCATCCGGGACCAGAGAAGCTACTACAATAAATAGATATTACTTGAATTGAGTAATGAATTAATTGATGATATCATTGAAGCCTCTGATGAAACTTGATTTGAGAAACTCAGACAATTCTTTCTTTTTATAAAATAATTTTGCTCAAGTCCCTCCATTTCGCCTGCTGCTGTCCTACTCCTCTTCCTTCATCAACTTCATTTAAATTTTTTCATCAAATGTTGAAATTCTCAGGGCAGTATAATGAATGATCACATAAAAAACAATTAGCATTTCTAAATGGAGAAAAAAAAAGATTCGGATTGATATTGAGAGTCATCCACGCCCTCGAAATGTTTTATTATTATTCTTTTTATCCTCATTTTAACACGGATGGAAGGCACGGGGTTAGGATATAAAAAAGGATCGCGGAGGTACATTTGCATTAATGGGAGATGTTATTATTTCCTTCATCGTATCATTATTTTTATTTGTATTTTTATTGTGTCGGATATAAACGACGTTATGCAATAAATGAATATTATTCATCAACTATCGATCATCATTGCCATTATTCCAATCGCTAGCTGCCCATGATGGTAAAGGTGTTTCATATTCCCAACCAGGGCCACAATAACGCCAGGCATGCAAATACATAACCAAATCAGATGGTTTTGGATCACGATATTTGACTTTACATTCATAACAATGTGGATCGACAGTTACTTTTTCATTTGTGAAATTGGAATCAGGTGGTTCAGAACCAGTTTGCGTTCCAACTGTTACTTTTAATGTCGCAACAGCTTGTGTTTGTGCTACTTGTTGTTGCTGTTCTTCGTCAATTAAACCTGGGGTTGGTGATGTTTCTTTATCACCACTTGAATTCGAAACACGATCTTCCATATCCAATTTGGGTTTAAATAGACTCATTTCAGAATCACCATCCATTCCCAACCAATTTTCAGCATTGTGAATACCAATCAGATCTTTGACGAGTTCATCATCGGTTTTTCCAATATTTCCACCTTTACCCTTCTCAGGACCAAATACAATGTGATTGTATAACGGATCATTCACTACTGGATAACCCAGATACTGTAGATGCACACGAATTTGATGCATTCTTCCTGTTTGTGGTTTGCACAGAACGACTGATGATTTTCCATTGTAACTCAAACGTTTGAAACGAGTTATGCAGTCTTTGCCCTTTTCTGAGACTTTGCAAACGCCAATTTTGTATGAGACTACTTCAATTGGCTCGGAGCATACAACTTCATCCTCTGGGAATTCACCCTCCACTCGGCAAACATATTGTTTGTGAACCTGTAAATTCAAAGTAGGATACATTATTGAGATATATTTGTATCATTGATTGAATTTTAAGTGATGCAATTTTGTGGAATTATTATTTGAGAGTACGACTGTTGGAATTTGAATCTCAGACGGAATAGATCATGGCAAGAAAGTGCAACGAGTTCTTCCCTGACATTTCTTTCTATTTCTAATGATGATTTAACGATTACCAATGTGGTACGAGTGAAATGGAAAATGAATCAATTTGGTTGATATAAAAAGTGAAATGTGGTTGGTTGAGTGTTCAATTCGTCTAGCCATACATTTCATTTATTTCTGTTTTCATTTCAGTTAGAGAACTGAGAATCATATTGCATAGCATATATACCTGGCGATTTCGAATTTGATGCTCCATTTGTCTGGCTTTCTTTGGAGTTCTGCCAAATAATAATATTCCACTTGTGAGCCTGTCCAACCGATGAATAGTACGTAGATTCTTCAAATTATATTCTTTAGCCAGAATAAATACGACTGTATTATGTCGATAACGACCACACGGATGAACCTAAAATCATAATGGCAGAAAAGGAAAATGAGTGAAACGATAACGTATAATTTAATAAATGTCATGAAATACATGGCGATAGCGACCTAATAGCTTCCAGTCAAATTGATCGATGTTGATACAGAATGATGGGTCAGACGGAATTGCTTGAAATATTTACGCAAGTAAATAGAGAAATGTCTTCAGATGTTCAATACTTTTCAAATAATCAGGGGTTTGAACAATTGATCATTGTGGGGTAAAAATCTTCCGATGTTGATTTAAATTTTCAGTTAGCATTACTCAAGTTTTCGCGGTAATTCTGAATATTTTACATTGAGATACCATCACCAGTTTTCTTTTCGCGATTCTTTTTAATTCACACTTTGATATTTGCTCAACTCGAAAATGACAAATTGGGAAATCGCAATTTATTCCTCAACATTTTTAATTTCTGATGAACACCGTCACACATTTATGATTTTGAATATTCCATACTCCAATTTAAATTCTTGAATGAGAAGTATGCAAAGATTTAGCAACTGAGTCGCATGATAAATTGGCATATTCATTAATTTTATTATTTTGCTCATCAAATTAACTATGAGGATATCAAATCTGGTAATATTCAATTGATCAAACCGCTAAACTAAACATTAGTATTAAACACCAATGATTATAAACAACGCAAAGCGATTATAAATGTCCAGGAACTATAAACAAATAAATAATTAATAGGTCGTAAATGTCAATGTTTTATTATACCATTCTCAACATGATGGTATGTGATGGAAGTAAAATATTGGCTTTAAATAGTTCAACGTTATCCACATTGCTCTATATTAGAGAGCAGCTCGTTGCATGAAGTCAAACTTTAGATTAGGAGCTACTTCCTGTTCCAAATGAGAGATTGATCTTATCCAAATGTAATTTTGGAACGAGTTAAATTTTTCACCATACGATAAACACAGAGTTGATGACATAATGGAGCACATGAACACTCCGATGAACATCAACTCAACTGACATTTCTCGATCTTCCAATTCAATTCTTGAACAATGAAATTCCTATCAATTGAGTGAAAAAAATTGGTATCAACATTGGATGCTTCAACTGTTCTTCATACTTGTCATGTTTCAAATAATGAGGTGGACAACAAAAGTCACATCAGCATTTGGAATTGACAAGATTTATCAATTGTTGAAAGGGGAAATGGTCCTTGAGGAAAAGTCAATTGGAGAATAAAAGTCACATCCACCTTACATCATTCTTAATGACCAGCAAAAAAACCAAACAAATAACAACATAAAAAGACAATTGTATTGGCCCTGGAGTTGATTGGTGTGAAACTGCTATCAACGAGTAGATCTTGATGAGAATAAAAGCCGTTTATTGACTGGTAACAGAATGAGATAGTGAAAGAGAATGGTAAATGTCGACATTGGATGGTGGATAAGAGAATAGAGAGGGCGACGTGTGTAAACAGGAAGACAAGCCTCGTAAATCAGCGATGCGCTTCGAATGCAGCTGTTGTAGTCGAAAAGCCGCGATTAAGCGAATTGACGAGAGCGACTACATATACATTTACACATATAACTACATAGACGAGGTATATTATTGGTAAAATATATGAGGACCATATCGAGTCAACCAGTGATTCAGAATGGGACACACATCAAATAGAATTTGCGAGGCGTCGTCGACGATTTCGTGTCACGCGAATGGAAAAAATTGTGATCCCTTCTGTTGAAAGAGTTAGGTGACAGAGGAGGACGAATAAACAGGGATGGAAAATGGACAAGAGAGATGGGAGGATATGAGTTTTGATGTTAACATTCAGATATATTGAGAATGTGAAATATTTTCAATGGCTTTTTTTATGTTAAGAATTTTTTTGGGAATTAAATGTTGTTTATTGTGTAGAGATTGATGGAGTGGATGTGGAATTGGAGACATTTATTTAGGGGTTAGTTTTTCATTGTTGGATTTTTCGAGAGGTTGAAATTATTTGGAATGGATTTATTGAATTTCTAGGAATTGGTGGATGAGATTTGCATTGCACAGTTTCATTCACATGACAGTCCGGCCTCGAATTTCACATTGGATGATCGAAAAATGTCATCGTTCATAGACTTTCGCGATGTGTATTGATAAATATCCATTTCCAATCCTAATTTGTTGTATTTTCTCGTTCAATATTACGTTGATTACTTCATAGTTCAGAATTATGAACGGCAAATGACATGTTGATGTCAAAGACCCAATCTTCATAATTGAAACTTCAACTTCAATCAAATAATTCACAAGCTCCTAAAAATTTCATTCAAAGGATCAATTATTCACTCGACAAATGTTTCAAGACAAAATTTCAATGTGATGTATTTCATACTATTACACCCACACATGAGTCCTTTTACTTCTGCATTTCATTTTCACGTCTGTACACTCTTTCATGAATGGAAGTGGGTTTTGAATTTACGTATCACGACACAGAGAACGTATGTCACCCATTGACTTTGCATTTCGTTTCTTACCCAAGTTGGCTCGTAAAAGTCGTGCACCTTCAAAGAGCTCATGTAATGTATGACTCCCAGTGCTTTGCTTTATTCCATGTATACATCACACACAAACACATAGAAATATATATGGAAAATATATATATATATAAAGTGGAGGTTGGATATTTCAGCAAACACGGGAGTGAATTTCTCTTCTTTAACCTCTCTGACTTCTTTTCTTCAGTTCAAATAAATACATTTCAACAATAAAATTTACGGTTTTTAATTCCCTCATGTTTATTATTATTCTAAATCTCCTTATTTCCTTCATTCACTTATTTTTTCCCATCTTACACGAATAAGGCAGAGGTAAGGTACGAAAAAAAAGGTGGCAATGGTAAACGGATCGAATTGAGGAAGTGGCTCATGAATCGCTTGGTTGGATGGCAGCCAAGTATTTTTATTATCACGATCCTCTTGTGTATAACTTTGGTTATGTGCTTGCTGCTACTGCCGTCTTTTTCACTGGTGGTGCTTTACGCAAAAGCGACTCCCGGATTGCAGTTAATAAATATACCACCAGAGTTTCCGCGGGCGTGTTGCGACAGATGGGCGATAAATATTACGGTATTAGCATTCATGTCAAGCACAAAATTTTTTTCCTTACATTTCTTTACTTCTCGTCATTTGTTTTGTATTCCTTTTCCTTTCCCTTAATTTATTCCCTTACTTTTTTTTATATTTTCAGGTGGAAAAATTTTATTTGAATGAAAATTATCATTCGAAATTTTATTCTCGGTATTTGATATTTCATCCGAAAATTGACATTCAATTTTTTCGTTTGTTGTGTTTTTATTTTTGTTCTGCCCATGTGTGCGGACTCAATAGAGAACAAGTAATTGGCATTGTCACCATTCATTGTGCGATATCTATCGAGTGAATGTAGCAACGATCAATTAATGAAATCTCATCATCATCAACTAGAGCCAGAGTGAAATAACGAAATGAAATGAAAAAGATGAACGACAGAATAGCTGTTGCGTAATGTGTGATTACAATCTCCAATGCACTTTGTTTCCTCTCGATTACTTTTTTCTTTTGTTCTTATTGTTCTCCTGTTTTTCTTTTTTTTTTTTTTATTATTTTGCTCATCATTTCTCTCTATACATTTCAACTATTTTTCTCTTGTTTTATTTATTTCTCTTTCCGTATCAGATATGACGCCCAAGGCTGATAACATTTCATTCTTTTTCGCCATTTTTTTTGTCGTTGTTTCACGTTTCTCTTGCTTCTTTTTTATTTCTATTCATTTTGTACATATAAATATGAAAAATATTCATATCCACACATGACGGTCATACAATAGATGATTTATTTATTCGTAACCTCGAGTAAAACGTTTCAGATAATAAGTCGTTATCGAGTAGTAAATTGTGTTGATTTAACGTAAAGAAGAAATGATAACACGAATTTTTGAAAGTGATAATCAGTGAAAATGATGAAAACGCGCGAGTCCAATACAGACGATCATAAAATTGTAAATCGAATAGACCGAAAACCAAAATTGATTTCATCAGATGAATGATTTTGTAATCAACTGATTTAAATATAAACAAAAGAGAAAATGAAAAAATAACAAACATGACCAAAAATAAATTTAAAACTTTGAGATATCGCAATAAGATGAGACGAATAAATTCGTCATAAATAATCGACGTGGGAATATAAAACTATAAAAATGAATAAAACAAACCAAATTCATCCAGTAACCCCCTGTGTATGATATAAAAAAAAAACGACGATATTTACACATACAAATATGGGACCAAGGGATACAAAAATATTCTGAAGAGATACAAATGTAAAATATGTAAATATATAAACATCTACGAACACAAACACACATGAATATTGTTTTTTCCTCACGATCGATTGTAAACAACGCCTGTGGAAATCGCCACGCCAAAATGTTCTCTACACCTTTGCGTACATATTTGCATTCATTCTTTCATTTTTGTCATCTCTACCCTCACGTATCTCCATACGTAATCATTTATTTATTTTTTTTTTATTCGTCAAACACACGTCAACATTGATAACGTTTACATTTTCATCATCCGCACATACACAAATTCTCATATTTATATTCCTTCATCTCTTCAGCTGTTATTTGTACAAAGTTTTTTTCTCCAGTTCTCCCCAGAATTTTTCTTTCTCTGCATCGCTTCAACATGACCATCCATTTAAAAATTTTCCCATCTCCACATCAGTATTTGACATGTGAAGAAATTTTTTTGTCTTCATTACTTTCTATTTTATTATTATTTTCATTCACTTTCTACATTTTTTAACTCACATTCCTTGAACATGAATATGGAAATAATTTGGTGGGCTCCCACGCGGATATCACAGTCGCTCGGATCCACACAATGTTTCTGTGGTTGCATATATGTATGTTATATATACGTATGTATATTAGATAAATAGAGCTGCGGATCTACATCGTGAGGGGTAGAAAGCGGCGAAATGTGGAAGTGGGAGCGAGAGGTCGTTTATCCTAATTAGCAATTCCAGTGATAGCGCACGCTTGCTTCACTATATTTTACTTTTTGCTTCTCTGCTCCTGCCCATTTCTCTCATCCGTTCGAAAATAATTTGCTTCATATTCATAATAATACACATACGTGTATACATACCTACATACATTCACCTTTATATATTTATCTCTGTTGAATTTTGTTTTATATTCTTCGTTATTAATAATTGTAAAAGATATTTTTCAACTATGATAATATTAATTGTCACTAAATCGTTGGTAATTATTTTTTAAAGTTTATGATTTTGATAAAATGTCTGTTGTGATAAATAACTGTCGTGTTTTTGGTTTTGCGAAATATTCACGTGATAAGTGGTGTAATTAATTTATTAAATTTTTGTATCGAGAATGCAGAAAATAAATCGAAATTTTTGTAATTCATTATTTTAAATATTCGATAAAAATACTTTGTGCATGAATTTGTGTATTTTTATTTTTCAATTTGCAAATATACGACTGTTAAAAATATTTTGTTTGTTTTTTTATCATTTTTTTTAGTGTTGGAATACGATGTCGTAACCACTGACAATGAATGAGATGGGTGACATGAGCTACGTGAATAAAAATAATGATGAAATAAAAGAAAATGGAGAATATAAAAAAAAAAGATGAAACTTTTTTTTCTTCATGGGTAGACCCATCGTGCCCATCGTTCTATTTATGACTTTGTAAACGATTATTCTTGGGTTGCCATTTGCAAACAGAATATCTGTTAATTCAATTAATGCATCTTCCATTTTCATCATATCAACGTTCATTTTCATATATTTTTATTTGTACTATTTTATTATTTTTACTTCTCATCGTCTGATATTTTCTCGCAGTTTTATTTTGTTTTATCGTTATATTCTTTCTCGTTTATCTCTCTCACCTCTCACGATGTCTTTTTTTTTATACCGCGATAATTGACAAAGCAAACTTACCACTGAGGCAATAGCCAGGCAAGAGGTACTCGAGAGAGAAATGGAATTTTACCTCGAGCAAAATTGCTATACGAACATTTATACGTGAATGTAGAGTGGAGTTGCGATAAGCAGGTGCAAAAAAATATTGCATAAAGGACATAAATACAAGGGATGAATAAATCATTAGGACAATAACTGCAGAAACGAAAACAGGTTGAGAAAATAATGGTGATAATGATAATGGAGATGGTGGAAATAATGATAATTATTGCAGTATGAAGTTAAATTAACTAAGAGTGAAGAAAATGTCATTTCTTTCTTTTGTTTTTCTTTTTATATCGTGCAGTTGTTTGTTGTTAGGCACAGGCAGTTTTGTAAATGGTAGAATAAATAATTTTAGGATTTGTTATATGAGAATTAGACAAATTTATTGATGAATATCGTGGTTAGTGGCTTCTTGTTGATGTTGACGAATAGTTGAAAATATAAAAATGTTTCTGAAGCAACGGACTGAGCTTTTCCCCCGAGAGAAATTTCCAGCTTTTCATTTATTTGATATCTTTGATTAATTTTTGGATTATGTGAAATTGATTAATCGTAACAAAATAGATTCGAAAAAATCAAGGAGTTATTCATTGCGCAAAGCTCAGTCTTGAACTTATCTACATCAACATGCACTGGGAAAAAAGTATTCTTCATTGGAAAAATTAATTCATCCCCCTAAATTAAAAATGGATTAATTGAATTTTCGAATGAAACGGAAAAAACCCTCCCAACAATTCAAATTTTCAATTCGTTGAGTCAATAAAATTCAAGAACAATGGAAAACTTAAAATTGAATTAGCAAACGAATGAATTCAATAAATCTACAAATGAGTTCAATAAAAAATCAATAATCGTGTGATCACTAATTTTCCAAATTCAAAATCAGTGTAAAAAATATTTTTTTTATGTGAATTTAAGTTATAAATCTCAACAAAAATAATTAAACGATTCATAATTAAAGAATACTTTTTTTCTCTTTCCTAGTTTTTTCTAACGGTCTACAAATGTTTGTGACATTCTGGCAGTACAGTCCTAACAGTACACCACTTACAGGGATGGATGCGGGCTTGTTGACCACGACGACGTCCTCGTCCATGTGTATGACCGTGATCGGCTGCGAGGTGACAGGCACCTCGTGTCTGTAACACACCAATCGTAACCAGGCTTAACGTGGCTTTGTTTCTCGCTCATTCAAATGCAATCAATATTTTTCACACTTTTTGTGTGACATATAAAGATGATAAATAAAATTCTACCATTCATCCCAACAGAAAAACACAGAAAAAAAAAATACAGGACTAGTAAAATTACGGAAAGAAAATAGGAAGAAAGAAAAATTAATAATTCATTTTGTTTCATGAAAATTGTTTTTATCATGTTATAAACAGGAAACTAAAATTAATCTCAACTGAATAAAGATAAGGAATTATTGCTTAATCATTTATGTGATATTTCTATAAAATAAATTTTTAATTTCTCATTTTTTTACTCATTGTTGTGCTCTATACTTTCAAAGTCAGTTTTGATGTAGGCACATTGATTAAATCAATTTCATAGCTTACAAATTTTTGAAGTGTTTGCTGTGATTGCTTCTGTCACTAGAAAATTAATTTATTATCAAAGTGAATTATTCGTTTAATGATGAATTTAATTGAGCGAGTTGAATAAATTTCTAAGTGTAAGTCATTGTATGGAGTAGCTGAGTGTGCAGAAATCAGTCACATACGCACATAATAAAAAATATTACCAGAGGATTCAATAAAAAATTGTGATGAGAGTTTTGTTAAAATTTTCAAATACTTTACGATTGGAACCAATGAAATTATTCAATTAATTTATTTATTATTCTTTCACTCCATTGTCCATCGTCTATTCTGATATGAATTATTCGAAATGTTATCGGAATGAAGAGAAAAAATTCCTGTTAATATCAAACATCTTTTTTTCTTCGTGTGTTAATTCGTGCCAGTGAAGATTCGTTTATTCATTTTATTTCATTCATCCACAAATAAAATTGAATTTCAAATAACACTTGAGAATACCTAGTTCACACTAAAGCTGATATTATGAAAAATAATCTCAAAAAAGCCTCATCACGATAAACACATTATTTCTCAAGTTATCAAATCCGCCATTACATGGTAATTTGTGACACGAATTTACTGGTATTTTCAGTATTTCAAACAATTTCAGATCATTTATTGTTGTCATTTATTAAATAAAAAATTCCTTTGTACAGTGAAATAAAATCATTGAACATTAGAGGATATGACATTGCCTCTAGACATGCCATATATATTGACGTTCTAATTATTATATTCTACTCCAATTACAAATTCAACTGATCAAATTAATGAGAATATTCCATTAGTTGGATTTAATGGATGTCTCTCTATGGCTGAGGTATATGGTACGGGCATTTCACTTATTCCTCAGGGGAAGCCACGAGTATTCTCGATAACACGCATCAAACACACTATAATACATTCAATATATATATATACATAGACAAACTGTACCCAATAGCTCACCTGCATTTAGATAATATGATTTTCAATAATTAAACATACACTCAAATTAATTTAGTGTAATGTGATTAAATATTTTTTAATCAAAATTACTCAGTGGACGAAGGGTGTGACACTCATGAAAATATATTTCATTGATATCGGAAATTAATTAATTAGAGTTCGAATTTTTATTTAATTCGTGAGAATTTTGCGCTGTTGGATTTTTCGATTGTACTTCAATGAAAAATTAGTTGGTAATAAATAAAAAATTTTTTATTAAACTTTATTATTTTCGTAAATTTTCATCGACTGTTAATAACAATTATTAACCTCCAATTTTGTTATTCAAATGTGACATTATTTTCCATGCTGAAAATAAACTTGAATGAAAAAAAAATTCTGAAGTTTTCAAATTTTTTAACAATTCCCTAAATAACGAGGAAAAAAAATAATTTACTTAATATTTATTTAATTCAATATATCACACCATTGGAATAAATATTGTATAGAGCAAAAAAATGTACAAAATTATTTATCAACAAATAATAAAAAAAATTACCAACACATCCAAAGTCCGTCATAAATAAATTCAGTCAAAGTGAAAATCGAAATAATTCACAAGTCTTACATATATTGAAACACATGGTCTGTTCCAAAAACGAAAAATGGCACAGAGTAATAAATATAGTAAAGAAAAAAAAAGAAATACAAAACAGAAAGAACATGGAAAAAAAAAAAAAAATACGATAAATCAAAAGTGCCATAATTCACGAAGAGAATAATTCAGAGATAAGCCACTATCAACCACAACTTCCATTACAGTTCTTCTCCATCGTTCCTACCTCTACCTCGTACTAATTTTCTTGAATGCGTCGATGCGCGTGAGATAAGAATACATTTTGCAAACTAGCGTGCAACGATACACAATGTCAAGACGAGCTCTGTCCCAAATTTATTGGTATGAACCATACACAACAAACACCAACATAACCTATACACCATACAATACAATTCAGTCTATATATAGTTAACAATACATGTTAACCACTAAAGCCACCCTCTGTCTCTCACCCTATTCCTCTTGGTCGTTCACCAATAGATCTTAAACCCAACTGTGTATAACCCAAGAATTCCTCATTAATATTCCAGAATCTCACGCGAGATTGCATCACGATCGATTTGAATAGGGCGAATAACACACCAACATTTACACCATTACATCACCTCATGTTCTATATTAACATATACATGTGATAAATATTTATTCACAAATATATTAACGGTGATGGGTTGCAATGTGGACTTCATTATAGTGCATTTCCGTTTGCAAATCCAGGAGAATTTCAGACGAATATTCTTCGTTATTGTTATTCTTAGAATATATTTGTGTGTATGGGGATGTTTGTTCTCGTGGTGTTTGTATGAATTTAAATTATGGTTGTGTGTGTGTGTGTGTAGTGGCAACGGACACGCGATCAAGTCCAAACTCCATGTGGATAAACGTTGGCGAGGTGCAGACGAGCCACCCTCTATTTGCCGATATGATCGTGGTTTGGTTTTGATGTATATATGGCTGTATAAATGTATATAGAGCGGTTTGGGATGGTGGTAAATTGTAGGGCGTGGGAGTGAGGTGGATGAAGGGGTGAAATAATAAATCATACTGTCACTCTTCATGTGGGAGAGCACCCTCCCTACGCAGGTTTATATATGCATTGATATGTGGTGGTATATATTTATCTAGTCCTTGTTTCGTATTCACATGCACAAACATGTTTCATTTTTTTTTTTTTATTATTGATCGAATGAATTGACAAAGAATTTTTTCGTTTGGTATGGGGGATGAGATTTTGGTTTCTTTTTTTTTCAACTAAAAATTTGTGGTGAGGGATGTGTGAAGAATGTAATTAAATGATTGGTTTGGAATTTGTTACGTAATTTATTTACTTGGGGATGACGTTTTTTTTATTTTCGTGAGTTGAATAATGATTTTGTGAATTTTTTTTTGAGGCATGTTTCGTTGTCATGGGAATTGGGGGATGAGTGAGGGGTTCTATTGAATGGTGATGAATTTTTATTTGGCGATATTTTTTTTAGTTTTGTAGTTGGGGTGAATTGTTATGATGTTTTTTTAGTGGAAACATTAATTTTGTCTGTTCGGTGGTTGATGATGGTGTTTTTTATGGGGTGAAATTTTGTTGGGTAATATTGTCTAGGGTTAATGCGGAAGTCGTGATTGAATGACAGTGCTGGATTTGATTTTTTTTATGAGATCTAATTTGGAATTATAGAGGAACACGATTGTTTTTGATTCTGATCAGAATTTTTGAGATTTCTTTTTTTTTCTTTTTGAAAGGGGATGATTCAATCCTGTCATATTAATATTTATTGGAGTACTGTGAAGCACTCACTTGAATGAACATGAAGAATAAATTGTTGGTTTCAATTCGATTGTCATTTCTGTTTTGCAAATTGCATTTCTACTTTTTACTAATCAACTTATTCACATGAAAATTTTTCTCACAATATTATAAAAGAAATATTTCATAAACTTGATATCAAATTGCAATGTCAAATTCAATTATTTATTTCTTGTTCATCAGATTTCGTAGAAAATTTTTGCACTTTAAATTACATTTTGATGCAATCTCAGTTTGATATTCATGAAATTTCCTCCAAGCACATTCCATTCACACAAAATTGCAATGTTTATTGAATTATTGTATCAATAACTCAATGAAAAATATCATGACACCATCGATCGTTAAAATTCATCAACAAGAACAGCAGAAAGTGAAAGAAAAATCTGTGTAGAAAACAAACTACAAGAAAACAAATCCAATTTATTCCATCTCATTTTTTCTTTGTGATGAGATGTGCGGCAATTCCTAAAGCGGAAGTGCATCTTATATATACAACATAAATAACTTCAAAGGTAAAATTTCTCTCTCGACAAGCACAATAGAAAAAGAAATAGAACAGAAGAGAAAGGAAAAAATATTTCGAAGTAAAGGAAAAGTTTTATTGAAGGATGCTATTCGATACAGAAACCGGAACTTGAAGAAAAATGTAGCAATCATGTACAAATTAGAGTGATCACGTGAGTTTTATTGGATATTGCGAACGGATATCGATGATTGTCTTTAAAAGCGACTTTCGATGTGAGTTTTTGTTTCCCCTTCACAATTTCTTACTTCCCTTCATACTCTGCAAGTCCTAACTTCGATCACATCCCCCAATTTGATTTTTCAAAATAGAACAAAATGATGAACATTCCCAGCGAAAAGTCCGTTCACTATAAAATTCCGTTTTTAATCGCCATATTCATCTCACTGTCGAGCAATCTCGATGAATCAGTATCGCATGAGAGAAACAACAAATGAAGAGTATCAAATGAATAGAAAAAAAAATAGCGAAAGAGAAATATATAAAATATGAAAGGAAAAAGAATGGAGATGAAGAAGAAAAGAAAAAACGCAAATGTACTGAGCAAATGAAGCATATTGAGGACAAGGGGTTGTCGGTTCGACGGTTCTTTTCGCCACTCTTCGTGTCCTCATTTTCATTTCTATTCTTCGCGTCATCATACGAGTCTTTAAACGCGCGGCATTATATACGTAACGGGAAGTCACGTCAAGCGGATGCGAATGGGTGAAGGCCGAACGACGATTTCCGATAGATGCCTTTTCATATATTCCACATACAATCGTACATAAATACACTCACATACAGATATGACTATTTAAATTTATACATATCTATTTCTTATTCACAATATGAATGTGTATTCTACCACTCAAAATCTCTTTTTTATATTATCCATTGTCTTCTCCAACCACCGCTTCATTTTGCCTCATTTTTATTGCAGGAAGTCTTCCATGCATCAGATTTTTTTTTGCTCTCTTCTCTTTGTTCGTAATTCATTTTTTTTTTTTCCTTTACTTTCTCTGTGAAAATGTCGATGGTTATCCAGATATCACTGTGTCTGACATGTCTGACGATGACTGCGAGTTATCTACTTGATTTTATCACTTGTTACAGTATACACGGTAATTACTTGTGGATTAGTGAACATGAAGTGTTGATCAATCGATTTTATTATTCGTTGAGAAATTTTTAAGGGTTGGTGAATGAAGAATATTTGTTTGATTAAAAATAATTTGATGTAAAACAATTTTGTAGATGTGAATCTTTTTTATTAGATCAGTAAAGTTTTTCAAACTTTACCAGTAATTATAATTGAGTCAATATTGAAATAAATTTTCGAATGGGGTTTGAGTGAAATAAAAAAAAATAAAACATTTTTTTTTGTCGTATCTGCCATTGCGATTCTGAATGAAAAGAAGAAAATGAAGTTTACTCCGTCGCTAGCCAACTTCCAATATCACTGAAACTCTCATTCAACTAACACAACATTTTTGAACGTTCCATTTGAATATTCAATTGACTCTACCGCGATGAAAATAAAATGAAACAACGAAAAATAACATCACCACCGTCTCTCAATATTTATTGCAAACTTTAATATTGACATACCAACAAAAGTTCAAATATAATTTGTTCACATACAATTTTACTGTTTCACCTGTTCATTTCTTTTTCCCACTATTTCAATCCATCACTTTTCTAATCTACTTTATATGCAAAACAAATATCAAATGTAACTCACAAAAAAAAAATACACCGTAGGAATATTTTTGTTTTATTTTCTTTCCACTTCTTCTCTTTACCAATATTTTTATCTCGATAGTGAAGAGTTTTACGAACTGGAGTGGTGGCCTGGCTCGTAAAACGTTTATGGCTACGAAGGGTCACGAATAATATAACATGATCCAGCAGGAAGAAACAGGAACGCGAGAGGAACCGCAAAAAATATATATATACACATATACACTGTACAGTTTCGTGCACTTTTCTCTTACCATAGTGCAATTTACTTTCTATACCACATTCTATACCAAGCTGGTCACCAACTTGTGGAAAAATGGCAAAAACGAAAATTTTATTAAAAGCCACCCGCACTCTGAGAGCAGTTGATCATTACTCCTTTCATCTCTCTCTGGTTTTTTTTTTATCACAACCCTCATCGGCAGAGTCGCTTTTCGTACATTTTCTATTTACCATTTCATGACATTCTTTTTTCTTTTTTTTTCTTCTTTTATTTTCATCCTAAGAATATTTTTCTTTTTTATTTTCTTTCATGTAATGACACAGCGTGAAAGAAAATTTAAATTTGTGTGAAGAGGTTGTGGTGCAAAGGGTGAAAATTAACGAGGAGAGTAATGTAACTTTTTTTTTCCTGGTTCTCATTTACTTTGTTACAATTTTGCGATGATAAGTGGTGAATGCATGTCCTGTATGAGTGAGAGTGGACATTCTCTTTGAACTTGTTCACGTACAAGTTTCATTGTTTGTATTGGGCGTGTAAAATTTTTCACCATTGTTGATTTAGTGAGGTGAAGTGCAATGTCAAAGGTAATCGTCAGTAGAAAAATAGACGTAGAGTAAATGAATCACTGCATGTAAAAGTTTTCATCGTTGAATTTCAGCTTTGAAGAAGACGATGATGTAGCGGTTGATGGATGACTATCAATTCCACTTCTGAATCACAGAAAACGATCGAGGCAAATTTTTCTCTGTTTCCATTCGGAATATTCCATGTCGATATGAATAAAAACAAATCAAATGTTTGTTGGAGAAGATGAAAGATGGGGATTGTTTTTTTCTAAAATTTTCCTTGTCAATCGCATGGTGTTCATCAATATTTACAATTTTTTCCCAACAAATGGAGAGTAATGTGATGTGATAATTCATAATTATCCAATTTGTAATCTACTTCCACTGAAGTAGCAAAATAATTTATTCAATTCTGATCGTTTTCGTGGATTTAATATAAATTCACCTTTCCATGCTTCATCAATTCATCAATAGAATGAACGTGGCAATTCAGCACGTTTCATACGCACCATGACATGATGATGTATATCTATCTCTATCACATACTCATCCGTTTAATTCAACCTTGACACATATACCCATATGATATATTTGAATTATTAATCACGAAATGTGTGGTGAGAATTTCTGATAGCTACACAACGTAGAACTCAACAGTACACATTGTACATTCGATAATGATGTAATAAAACTTCTACAGACAGTTGTCTAATCATCACTCATCACCAATCTGAATGAATTAGTACTCAAGTCAATGGGTCAACCAATAGAAACTTCAAATTGATCAAACAACTCAACTGATCTTCGTTGTCTGACTTTATACATCAATTAAATGAACTTTGTTCATTCAGATTTCAAACATTTCTAAGCTTTCACCTGGTACAGATGACAATGCTTGTACTGAGGAATTTATTCATCCAAGTGGATACCTTGGAAGCCAAGTGGTTGAGCAGACAAGTAAGTTGCCAGGTTGGAAGGTATCTTGTGCTTGACCATATTTGCTTCCATAACACTTTGAAATTGAGTCCAGTGTCAGTGAATGTCTGGACATGGATTTCCATGTCATATTGTTCGTCACTGATAGTGTCAACATTGTGTTCGTAAACATTCACGTCGAAACGTGTTCATATAACTGACAGCGTGTTATGTAAATTATTGAATTCGCAATTTCTGGAGAAGTTATCAGAATATTTTAATATGAATTAGTTACTTCCATTTTTTGTTATGAAATTTTGGAGATGGGAAAATTTTTTCATTGTTGAATCATTTGATCCTGGGAGACAAATTGAGTTTTCATCATGTTGCTCCAGTTTCATCACTCTAACTCTTGTTATGGTGATATTTTTTTGTTTCGACTGTGCACACATATTCATCCCACCATAAAATTTGTTTCATTACCTTCAAAATATGTTTGGACTATTTCACTGGATAAAACTAAAAATGCAGAGTGCCTTTTGGGAAGTTCTATTAACGACCCGAATACTCGGAATGTTGAATGCAATTCAAATTCAAATGCAATCATTTCATCGTGATATTTTTTTTATCACTCAATACCCATGATGCATCAGTGCATAGAATCAACCGAACTATGAAATTTGCAGGATAACCACATTCCCACATTGATCAAAAACCAGTTGTCCACTCTGAAACTGTACAAATAACGAATGTAAATTTGCAGTCTCTATTGACACCATCGAAAAATTCATCTTCTGAAATCAAATTTCGTGAAAATAGTCGGGAGTTGCCTTGCAGAAAAAGTCATCAGATCCATATTGGAAAAAAAAAAAAAAAAATGAAGAATATGAGTTGAATAATCAGACTCTGATGAAGTCGGACGAGTTGGTATTTTGTTTGCTTTCTCCTGTTCTTCATCAACAATGCAATAAAAATGATCACCAACCCCATTCTTATGGTGGAATAAAAATAACTCAACACTCAACATTCAAAAACTTATCGGCGATGTAAAAAATAGATCTGACAATCTCACTACAAAGAGTACAGATGAATTACAACGTTCATATAACTCGTTGTAACAAGCAACCAATCAACCGGTGACACAACAACCTTGGCCTCTGCTATTCACACTGCCAACATCGATATTTATGTCCAACATTACTCCACTATTTGTAGTTGAATTATCAACGCTACAACAACAATTACCATATAATCACATGGTATTATCACGAGAAATTCTCACTGCAGTGTGAAAAGTTCTTCAATGAATTCATTATGAACCTATAGAAACTTGTAAATGTGATTTTTCAGTACAGACATTCCTGCAACATTCAAGTACATGACAGATAAGTAGAAATATTTATTAATTGACCTGGAATAATTCATATTCTCAGTCAAAATAATTTCACCATGCACTCAAGTCAGTTATTGATCAACTAAACGCTTAAGTTCATTTATAAAATGACCATTTTGCTACAGGTCAGATATTCCAGGACATTCAAAGGGCAACGGCTATTAGAGATAGGAGATCGGGTCAATTAATCTATCACTTGTGATTTTTCTATCCACAAAATGTGAACAATTTAACATCTTAGCTCTGTCAAATAATAGTCCAGTCCTGGTCATTGCTCAAAATACCACAATGACATTGACGTTGGACTGAAAACTATAGACAATCAATTCACTTGATCATTCTCTGTTGTTATATTAGTTAATGAATTCACTTCGTAATTTATTCACGTTGTGAATCGTTGTCTTGAATTATGTATATACGTTTCAGAATTTGTATATGAACATTGAAATGTGTTGGGAGATCCTTGAGAGATATAGAAGTGATGGGCAGATCTTGAGACGTGACACACAAAAGAGTTTATCGCAGACTGCCAACTTGATGTTACGAAACTTGGCGTTATGACCCAATTATACCTATGCACTGTATTCATCTCATTCATTTGCTCTCTTCATTCGTTTCGTCCATTTTCAAACTCTGCAACTGCAACACAATTCACATGTCTACGTGTGTGTATCATTCTTGGCGCTAGTTGTGAAATGATTTGTGTTCTTTATTGTTTAGGTTTGTAATGGATTTGAAGAATGAGTCAGAAATTTATGTAAGTTGATTGATGTTTTCGATGTATTATTCTTGGCGTCTTCTCTATTATTAGATTCAATTTGTTGAAGTGCTTTGGATTCATATCGATGAGATGTTACGGATAATTCAATTTGTTCGTAGGGTTTCATTGTTGAGACGTGGTGAAATTGCAAAGTTTCTTGTGAGACTCGAGTGTGGAATTATTGATAGATGCAATGAAATGTTTAAGAATCACAACTTTTTTTCCAAAGTTCTTCGATCCGTTGGTTGGATTCATCAATTTACATCAATTTTTTTACATCTGAATTCGAATTCAGGAATTATCAAACTCATTAAACATAAGAACACAAATTGTGAATTGTGTATGAAATAAATTGAAATTTTGAACAATTCAAAACAAAAATGCGAAGTTTCACTGTTTGCATAGAATCATCACGTTCATCTTGATGTTTCTCTTGTTTCTATCATTCCATCGACTCACATCACATTCTGTATTGGAAATGTTTCACACAGTTCGTATTCCATTTCCTTTAATGAAGATACATCACGTCCATAAATTTTTCTATGCATTCAGATTTACGACATGCGAGGGAATTTTAATGTTTTTTAATCCCATCATGACAACAAATGTTCCCATGTGCATCGGATTTTGTGACTTTCAATCCTGTTCATGTCCAGTGGGAGAAATGACAATTTCAACTAACCTAACTCTAACCTAAATAAATTTTTATTCCTATCTCAAGTTACCTAGACTGATCTATGCACACATGTTTAGATATAGGAGAAATATTATCCTCAATATCAACGAACCTCATTCAGAACTTGGAAAATTATTCCTGCAATTGAAGCAAATTTAAAACAATCATAACAAATGTTTATCCTCATCCAATATCGTGATGGTTCTCCAATGATATATCGACCAATATTCGAGGTATCCACTCAATTTTAATTGCTGGGTGAATGAAATGATTTACTGTTACTTTGATATAATACCATCGAAAATTTATGGTTGCAGATATCAAAGACATCCCCCCATTTATTATTCACCTATTATTCCATATTAACGAATATATTCTACCGAACATATGAGAACGTCATTGGAAGCAGGATTAATGCGTAGACCTCGTAGCGTTAACATGGATCCATCGACATAATCATCAAACGCATCGTTGATGGCCCTTTCAATATGCTACACAGCTATCATAAAATAATTATATCCTCATATGTGTTCACGCGTATAATTTCGTCATTTTACGTGTGCATAGTTTGAATCACATCTGTGTACCCATTTGTAAATGCACATCACGTTCCAAATGATTTTTCAAAGCACACGTGTGAAGTCAACATAACTTGCTGAAGTAATATTTTCTTTGCTTCTAATTCTCTGCTACTTTTTTCTTTATTTATGTCAAGGATACACTTTAATGGCTGATTAAATCTTCAGGTTCGTTTATGTTCACTAACTCACGAAACTCATTTCATATTCTTTGATACTTGTCGTGTATGATACAAATTATGTGATAGAATATTTGAACCATTTTGTTTTGATAAATGTTGTGTGAATATTTTTTTGTGTTAGAAGAATTTTCGCTGTATCAATTTGTCGATGACATTCATGATGATCATCCTAATTGCTACAAAAACATTTGTCCTTATCACAATATTGACATGTGATTGTGGTTAATTCAAATTGTCATCCGTTGAAATTCATTTTTCTCCACCACAATATTTTTTTCTTCATCTCTGTTCATTCCTATATTCGTTCCTTTTCATTGTTGGAATGTAATATCCCTATTTGTCCTCTAATTTGGACTCGTTGATTCATTTAATGGCACCCACGTGGAGTGTGCAATCACACGTGCTCGAGGTGAAATTTTATTTTATAGTTGAAGGCAGAGGTGGCAGAGCTAGTGCAGGGTTAACGGTGTGGGATAAGACTGTAAAAATGCACCAATAAAGTTGGCCCACGTCGCGTTTATGAATGTATATATACATATAAATATATAGATATACAACTCGTTGTTAAGAGTAAAATAAAATGCCGCTAGGAAAGTGCACATGCTCACTCTGCCATCCACACAACGTGGAGAACAAGACCCTCTTCACTCTCTTTGTACAACAAAACCACTTCTCTACCCAACCACCTACCACCAACCCATTTTGCTATCCTACCACTTTTATACTCCAACCCCGCCATGAGCAAAATAAATTTCTTCTATTTTTTAAGATGCCAGATGAAGTTAATTGGCGGGCATTTTAAGTGAGTGCGGCGTATTGCAGGAAATAAGAGAGAGAATTTTTTAAATCCCCCTGGAGGATGATGAGAAAGGCGGGATGTGGTTGGGGGTGTGGTAAAAGAAGGTGGTGGTGTATGAAAAAGAAAAAAAATGAAAGAAGTAAAAGAACATAAACATTGTTGAGTATAAAATTTCACTCGTGTACTTTTTCTCGCTTGTAAAAATTGGCCAGGATTCCAACTTAATTTGCAAGAGCTCTTCTTCTTTCATTTGATTGTTGTTTATGATTCCACATGATCTCATGTTTTCTCTTCTGCAACACTTTCATAATTATCCTATTTCACAACTTTTGTTTTGAATTTCAATCTTTGATATGATCTAATGAAGAAATCCAATAAACCCTGAGGTCTCTATGTGTTCATTGTGATCTTCTCGTTTTAATTTTCTATCGTTTTGAGCAAGGATTTTCAAAATTACATGAGAAATGTCTAAAAATTTGATGGATCAACATGAGGCCAATTCAGCTTGGTCAATCTTTGAACGAATTCAACACATCCCAAACTAAAGCTTGGTGTCATACAGATTTGATTGATGACCTTTATAATGGGAGATCATCACAATGAAGTCTCAATGAAAATGGTCACCGCTATCCAATCCGATTATGTTCCAAAAATCTAATGCATAATGGCATTAAAAGGTTTCTCTATAGAAGAAACAAAATGGAAAAATCAATAAAGACGAACTCAATTGAAATTGGACGAGTAACGAAGAAACAGAAATTTTCCTTCTAACTAATCCAGCCGACTAATTAAACTGCGATAACTACCCAGCTACATTTCCACTTTCCCATCCAGCCGCATCATAAACAATACCCTTACACAGACAATATCTCTCCCCACATTGGTCTTGAGTACAATTCTCAGCATTATAGAAGAACGAAGAAAAAAAAGGATTCCGCGAGAAAATCCAGAGAAATTTGCTGGGATTAAGCCCTGAGGATGAATTTGCAGACTGACCTACTTCTTGATTTTACATTGAAGTGAAAAAATGAATGAAGGAAATATGTAGAAGAATATAAAAATTTTTCATACTCATACAGCAGTTCTCTATCATTTTGAATGAGATTAATCATTGGAAACAAAATCGCTCCAGAGATGGAGCGGTGAAAATATTTGAAAATACAGAAAAATCATTTATTTCAACCACTCTCTCATCCACTTTCGCCAATTTTTTCAACT
The DNA here is from genome assembly GCA_018881525.1 of Meteorus sp. PSUC_FEM 10030008. NCBI lineage: Eukaryota > Metazoa > Arthropoda > Insecta > Hymenoptera > Braconidae > Meteorus > Meteorus sp. PSUC_FEM 10030008. The sequence continues at coordinate 6,735 of JABMBR010007863.1, read as the reverse complement.
CTTCCGAATCCTTGCCAGAAAAATCAACATTTTCACTCAGCTGAAAGCCAAGAGTGAATCGTACCAAGCTGACACAATTCACTCCATTCTCACTGGTTCAGAGTATTTCCCTCTCACTATTCATTAACATTTTTCTATCCATCTTGTTCTTTCACCTGATCTCATGTAACAACACAAAGAAGCAACAGTTTGAAAAGTGAGAAGAGAAATGAAGTGAAGAAAAAGGGAAATTTAGCGTAGACAGTGAAAAATGAGATGTTTACATGTATTTACGTATAGAGAGAAAATGATGAAAAAGAAGAAAATGGAATGAACAGTTATGGGAAATTCTCCTCAAGCTCCTATTTATTTTCATTTCAAAGCTTGACAACGAGTTACATGGCTCAAGAGTCATTCTTCAGTGCACATGAAGAGGATGAACACAAAGTAATCTTTCAAACTGACATCGAGTCGTTTACTTTGTTGGTTTATTCATTATTTTCCTTGTTTGTCAACCCCTTTACAATTTTGCGGCGATTCGCATATCATATTGCGGTAAAAATTGGGAAGTGAATTATGTGTACATAAAATGTGGAATGAATTTCTGTTTAATCAATTCAAGAATCTTTCGCAAACATTCTGGAGATTCATTTGACATTTTAATTATTTATCCATCATATTGTTCTGAGGCAATCCAACGTCACTGGTAGACTAGATTGAATATTTACAGTGTGGTGATAGAATGATGAAAAAAAAAGAAACAACATGACATTGAAACATCAGCTTCATTCACGTTTGTCAGAAGTGTCCACATTCATTCCTACCTAAATTCCCCATTATAAAATCCTGAATTTTCATTTTTCTTCACGACATAAATTCAAGAAATTCTCTGTAATAATTTTAAATAATTTTTCTTACTCAGTCCACCTTTCTTTTCTCAAACAATTCAAGTTGAGCGAATCTTCAGAAATGTTAAATTCGTTCACTCGCCATGTTTGGAAGTATCCAACATTTATGTATAATCATCTCATTAAAGTAGCTCATAATAAAATTTTTATTAAAATTCTCTATTTAAAAACATGGGAAGAAAGAGAACCTCCTTTATGTTGATGGAGATTAATATTTAATTTCAATTTACTTCCATGCTGCGTTGTATAATTATACAAACAACAGTAATAATATCCTGGAACAAAATGCAATTACATTTGGCTCAATATCCCAGTAACATTTCACTGTTATTGTTGAATAATAAAATGCCCACTACCTTTTATTCTATTTTTTTTCCTGTACATCATTTATACGCTCTATGAACCAGCAGTAATTTTACATGTGCACTAATATCGTTATAATATGATATCAATGTTTCACATGTTGACATAATTCAGACGAAAATATGTTCGACAATGACTAAAGTGAAGCACACGAAAACACTTTGTGTTACATTTGTTTTATAAATTAACTCTGATGAATTTTTTTCGCCTTTTTCATTGATCTTCACTGGCTTTTTTCTCTCACATTTGTTCAGACGAATGTATATATAGATATTACGCAGTCATGAAGTAGAGAAAGTAAAGCCATCCTACGTTTGCAGTTGAGCGAAAATGTAATCCTACCCACGCGTGGTTGTTGAATAATATAAAGTAGACAGAAGAATTATCATATCACGATTATTTCATTTTTTCTTTATTCTCTTCTCTTCTGTTATCATCATAAATTTTTATTTTTCATTCTCCTGAATTGTTATTCTTTCATTCAAATGGAAATATATCTGACAACTTTTATCCGTTGATGGTAATACGCGCTTTGAATAAACCCTCTTATGTTTTTTCCATTTCATTGTTTTTTATTTTGTAGAAAGAAAAATTCTGCAAACAAAGGGATCTATTGATTGTTCACTTTATGTGCAAAATATTTACCAGCACATTAAATTTATAATGCCGTGAATATTTTGAGGTTATGTGATTGTGTTTACCTGTGCACGACGTTTGCCAGTAGATCATTGTGCCGTAGTCTGTAATCAACGTCTACCCTTTGATAATTCACGGTCAGAGTACCAGCGCGAATACATCTCTCGTATTCTTCAGCAGGATGTGCACGAAATTCTCGTGCAAATACTTCGAGTATTTTCTCACCAACCCAACGACCTTTTGTGAATGTGGTGAAGGTGAAGTAGTATGGATAAACCTTCCTAAGTCCTGAAAAATAAAAAATTTAATGAGATTGATTAATCACTTTATAATTTTTTGTGAGACAGAACTGTTAAATTGATCGTTTAGCAGACTAACAAAGTGTTTGAATTCATCTACGTACTCCATCAAGCTGTTCACAACAATTATTATTCAAATATATTTATGGCAGTATATGATGAATATAAAGTGATTCATTCCTTACTGATTCAAATTTATTCGGGAAATAATTTATAGATTTCATTTTAATTCCCCCACTGAATAAACTGATTCAGCAGTTTGGAAATAACGACATTTGTTTCGTAGGGAGTCCAATTCATTCTACCCTGTAATTATTGGATGAACTCAACTACGTGAACACATTGATTTTCATTTCGCATACATTAATTTCCATCCATCGAATCAATTCTCCAAAGCTCGAAGATGAAACTGACATAACCTCAATCTCCGATGTCATTTACATTTGTTTCTCTCTAGAATTCAGCAAACCAATAAAAATAATTGGGAGGAAACAGTTACGCTCTATCATCATTCCAATAATCGATGCATTTCCTCCAGTTCAATCCAATAACTGTCATCCTTTCTTCAAGACAATTTAGTGGTGCATATACGCATCACCCTAATTACTGATGTAAAAGTGATCAACCATTCGATTTCAGTAAGTGGAACGACTGGTTCGATATCCTCTCCACATCTTCCTCATCCAGTTCTTCACCTTAATACCCTTAATTCATCCACCGATACATCTCACATGGATCAAGAATTCTCTCAAGTATGCATCATCATAGACAACGAACTAACACATGCACATATACCAAAAAGTCGAAGACTTAAAAATCAAGGATAGACATTCTGGTGTACTTCTTGACAAGAGTAAAACGTGCCAAGTATGCTACCAACTACTGAGGTCCCACCTTTCCAGTTTAAGTATGTACCTTATCCAAGTGCATTGAGATGAAAACGTGTAGTAGTGGTAAAACTATACAACGAGAAAAGAGGGTTAGAGATAAGAAAGACTTGTAGAAGGAAAAGATGAGGAAGAATAAAAGAGAACAAAAAGTTTCCACACCAATGGACTCTTCGTGGTCGTTTTTTTCCAGTTTCCTCTCCTTTTAGTATAAAAAGAATACAGACAATGTCTTGAACAGTGGTGACTGGGAGAACGAGCACTGCTTGCGCATGCACATGGTAACCAAATGCCTGGAGGGTTTGTCATACGAAGTATGGAGATCTGAAATGGTAAAAGGAGAATGAACGAAACGGGCACAAGGAGGAGAAGAAGAAGAATGGAGTTGGAAACGAGCAAAGTGGTGAAGATTCAAGAACAATCTTCAAGAAACTTTAACGCGTTTTCAAGTCATGGATAAGAAAAGAAAGGGGACTCTTTTCTAGTTAGATGATTTGCACCTGGAACCACTTCAACAGTACTGTCATTATCGGAATTGTTTGATTGAGGTAATACTGCTGATAGCTGATTTTGTTAGTTAGTATCTTGATGATTGGAATAAAAAAAGGTAGAGAGCAAGCGTTGGAATGGAAAATACTGACTTGAATAAGCCAATTGGGAAAAATTCGCTTAGCAAATATAAGTCAGATAGCCAGGCAGATTGTCATTTCTATAATTACTCTCTACTAAACCACTCGGATAAATACTATGAGCTAATGAGCGTGTAATTTTGGTGATTGTTGCATGAGGTTCAGCTATTGTTGCATGTTTTCATGTAGAAAGTTCTAAAACTCCCTGTCACGTTTACTAAAATTGCTCCGAGAATTTGAGTATGCAACTTTGGAAGTTGTTTTGAAACATTCTCAAAGCGTTCGTGGTAAAATTGATGTAATAATGACAGTAAACGCTGCTTTGATTATGCTCAATGAAAAAAAAAGGTTTAGAATCATCGATGTTTTAGTAGTCTAAAGTGATTGAACTGAGTAGTAGGGTGGACCTTTCATCTCCAGAATGATCATTTTTACTGCTAAAATTTTCTAAGATTTAGGAAAATGAGATCGATGGATATTACAGAGATAGAAAAAAATTCTCTTCTTCATCAAATATTTGTGCTTTACAAACATAACCTCAAAAAGAATCTGTAGATGAATTCACATCGACTTTTAACAAATAAATTGTTTGCTAAATTCTGTTCAACTAATGAACATATTGCGAACAGCATTTTTTTCTCTTCTAAGTCCCAGGGGTGGGAACTTTTTCATCCACTCTGTTTCACAGCACCATCACTACGACGTCTTGTGCCTATGACATGCGATGATGACTTGCATAATCCCCCAGGGCTTTCGGACTACTTTGCACAAGTATTAAGAGACGCTGTGACGCGTAGTAGCGCCACTTCTCTTGTTCTATCTTGTTCAATCTCGTTCTATCTTGTTTCTTCTCACGTCCATGCGATGATCTCTCTCACTTCTCTCTCACTCGCTAGCCAGTTTAAATACATTTGCTATCACATAACTATGTAGTAACCCCTATGATGAAGCAAACTATAACGTTGGAACATGAAATAACCTGTTCGTACGTGTACATTGGCGTAATACGCAGATGATCCGCATACATGCAAACCATATTCACGCACACACATGAATCTCTATAGACAATTTCACACTGTTAATTGTTGGTGTTCGCGCTCTGTGAACTCTGTAATGATACACGATGCCACCCTGTATATAACTTTATTAGTTGTTGACAGGGGTGGTACATGGTTGAGAGAAGAAAGATGAAAAATAAATTATGGGAAAAGTTGGGGTGAAGTTTTGCAATATTTTAACTTTGTAAAATATTGAAATTATCAAAAACGTTTGAATATTCGTGAGTGATGTTGAGTGGTGGGAATTTTATGGATGGTGAACTCGATTTTGTTATTTGGTTGGAAGAATCGAATGAGATGTTCATTTTTATTTTGTGAATAATTGAAGAGAATGAGAAGAGAGATTTTAGGAAGAAGAGATGATTAGTTTTTTCAATGGAGAATTTTTTTTGACGGATGATTGGAGAATTATTTGATGATTAATAATTGGGAAGACAGATAAAAACAAGAAGTTTATTCATTGATGGAATTTTCAATGAAATTTATCTCTCGATTTTATTTATTTATCAATTATTTCAGTCAAAATTATCTTTTTTTTCTCCTTTGTGCAATGGTTGTAGCGATAGCTTTTGTTGCTGTATGACAATGTTATCATGAATGCAAACACATTTCATCCCCTCATGTATAATAAACATCCTCTTCTACTCTTTGATGCTATACCACCATCATATATTGACCACCATGTACATGTTCACGTGAGCTATCGCAATCACCATACAAAATCGATCAAAAAGCATATTGACTTTCCGATAATAAACAAATATAAATTCAATTTCGATAATCGATTTTCATCAGCGATAGAACCTTTAATGTCACAATTTTTATTTTTCTCCCTATCAAGAATTTGCATTTCACATTTATAACATTCTCGTTAATTACTGAAACCTCTCCATCGACTTTTCAACGTGAGGAAATACCTGTTGAAAAAAAATACAAAAAAAAGTTGGCAACAGAACGAAAATAATCGATTGACGATTATTCAAACAGGATATCGGACCACCCTCGCATAGGAAAATATATTCCCACAACCCTCTGAATATTGCACTCCGTTATGGTTCAATTTTTCAGCCCAATAACTTCAATGATGAGAGAAGTAGTGATAGGGTGAGTGAGCGGGTGGAAAAGAGGGTGAATAAACAAACGAAAAAGAAAAAAACCGTATAAAAAACTGCTTGGAATAGACCGGTAATTTACGAGACTCAACTCGTCACTGAGTAATTACCCTTCGTGTAATCTCTTCGCTATTATTTCAACTCGTTTTCTAGTCTATCGAAGAAAAAAAAAAAAAATGGGGAAAAAACAACACGAAACAGAAGCAAAAGAGATGGGGAAAAAAAAGAAGAGGAAATGAAAACACAAAGATTGATGATAACTCACGAATAACGTGACGAGTTATATTGGGAGAGAAAAAAATTGTTTCTTATTACTTGGGGTGGTTGTTTAAGTGCATGACGAGGAATTGTATCGATTCTTTTCTCTTTTCTCTCATTCATCTTCATACTGTTGAATATTCTATCCACTCCCTATTTCACCCACTGAGAAATCGATGACGCTGGTGAACTTTCTCGAATATGAGAAACATTCTTGGGAAGTTGTTACATTTGCACATCATAAAAAATTATTTATCACAAAAGAAACGTGAGTGAGATTTAAATGTTGGAGAATTCTATTCAGACTTCTGCAAACTAAATTCCTCATGGAAAAATAATTAATTTTTGGTATTTTAATTCACTATTTCAGTAAAATTAGTATTTCTTTAACCATTCTCTCTACTTACTCTTCATCACATAAAAGTTTGCATAGTTTCTCATCTATTTCTAACTTATACAAAAACAATGACAAACTTTTGCTTCCAACTCAAGAAATAAAAAATCGATTGTCATACTCGAAGTATTCTTGCACTTGTCTATATTCTACCACCACTTTACACTTCCATCCATTCACCTTACATTTTCCACCCCCCCCCCCCCCCCCCC
>JABMBR010007852.1:0-52046 GCA_018881525.1 Meteorus sp. PSUC_FEM 10030008 | reverse complement strand
TATATAGATATTCAGTGCAGGATATTGTGCAACTAGGTTAACATGATTATGTTATAGTCGTGGCCTGTAAGCGGCGTAGTACCACCGATATAATGGATGGTGGCGTAGTTTACAGCTCAATATATATATTTCGTGTATGTGTGTCATAGCAAGGCAAGGAATTTCAGGGAAAAGGAAACGAGATAACTAATATTATAGAATGAAAAAAAATTAATGAAATGAAAAAATAGATTATTTCATTATTGGCGTTCACGTTTTGTTTCGCAGTTTTGAGATAATTCGATTTGCTATGCTTGGTTCAATCTGACACCTGATGGCCACTTTCGTTGCATTAAATTTTCAGTTTTTCCTTCTCTCCTATTCTCAACAATGCCCCACAGTACAAATTATTTTCGTCTAATGATCGTTCTATTATCTACACTTCAAATATTCTCTGACTTTTATATTTTCCATTTCTTTTTCTATACAACAGTGAAGATTTCTATTATGTGATACACTTGGTGGTCAAGTGAGTGGTTCAAAGCCAATTCAGTCTATTGAACACCGTCACATACGAACAGTCACACATGTGAATGGAGGACTGAAAGTCCATCTTTGGTCGATACCATCTCCAAATACAAATATATCACAGTGGGGTTCCTCTATGTCTCTCATTCATTCCATTTTCTGCGTTTCATCTCTCCTCATTTTTATGGTTCTACACATAAATAAACATAGTCATATATATACTTGTGACTCGACTTCCTGGTTCGTCTACTTTTATTTCGTGCTGCCTGTCAATGATAATAATGTTGAGTTATTTGGTGATCAGCCTGACTCTAGGAATTCGTGACTACGCAGCTGTTTGAAGGCGCATCATTTGTGATTGAATATAAAATGAGATGAAGTGGGTTGAAATATTCGCAAATATCAGTTTCACTTTCACAGTTCCAAGATATTCACCTCAGTATTTAACATGCATGTGCTAATGGGATATTTCTCGTCTGAATTTTCATCGCCAATTTTATCGACCGTGTTATAAAATAAAATCGGCGAAGACATAGCATAAATAAAAATACGTTCAGACGGACACATCGTGGCGATATACATCAAATCTGGAGACGAGCACAGAGGATAATTTCGCAACTATTTCTTCATTCACTAAAGTTAGTTGGGGTATGCAGGTACACAAGCTCTTGCGCATGCACACATGCATGTACATTTTATACCATCAACGAGATCAAGAAGATTTTACGGCCTTGGCGGCTTTGCGTCGACTTTGAGAAGCCGCTCGTGAGAGCTGAGCATCAGCTGCTGAGGCTTTCGTGCAAAGTCGAGTAGTATTGGAGAAGTGAAAAGGGAGGGGAACATAATAGGGAGATGAGTGAGGAAGAAAGATTATGCAGGGTATGCACAGTCGCTTGTGCGGGTATTGAAAAAGCCGCGAGGTAACGCAGCGGTGGGTCCGCGGGATGTTGTTCGATTCATCAGACCGATAGCGGTGAGCTAAGGGGGGAAAACTCCCTGAGATGTTATCGACAAACTGAATGAGAGGGGAAGCGGCAGAACTGATATCGTATATGGAATCACTACGAATCATCGACAGCGATTTCAAGATGTGTTTTAACAGTTTTTCTTCGTCGGGAAATAAAAACATTGAGTAAGCCGATTGCTCTCTTCATGCGGATGAGGAAGAAAAAAAAATATCCAACACTTCATCCAGCAATTTAAACTTCTCAACAATAATTTGTCCATCGAAAATCCGATTAAAATATATATCACGGAAATGAAAAATAATAATAAACTACGATAAAAATAATTCCCTCGGTGCATTCTCACGTGTCTCAGCGCTCACAGGAATCAAATCGTCGTCTTCCCAAGTGTTTGCGACGCTCTCACTATAATGCGCAGATAAGAAGCAGCTTATTACTCTCTCAATCCCGCTTCAGGAGATATACTGCTTTATCCATAAATCTGTATGTATATATATATATGATCTGAAGAATTCTATGACTTGTGAAATGACGGTGGATCTCGGGAGCGTCCAATCACTCAGAAGAATGCATCCGATATATTTCATACATGAACAATGAAAAAAATATGTTTTTACGAAACAAAAATTGATATGAATTTCTTGTTCAAATGAGAGTTATTGGTCAAATAAGATTGGAAAATGTTTTTCCATAGGTTTTTACGCTGTGTTGTATGTTCCGTTTCAAGCTTCTATAAGCGTAAATTCAAACTGTACTTTGGTGGTGGAAATCGTGAATATAGAAGAGATTGGAAACTAGAAACATTCGGAAATATTAATCGAAACGAGTGTTGAAACAAATTGGACTGGGTTTTCTTCTAATCTTTGGTACGAAAAACAGTTGCAATTCAAATTGATGTTGTGGCAAATTATTATTTTTAACAGATATAGACGCAATGTTTGAGGATGTACGTGCACGAACACGTACACACATACGAGGATTTGGGATAGAAAAGAGAATTGAGTGGTTGAGCCCGAGAGGATGTAGGTCATGGAGTAATTAGGACCGACGCCCATTGCGTTGCGATCTCTCGAATTGCATTAACGATAGATATCTTACTATACTCTAGTCTGGTATTGGTGGTACTATTGCTGCAACGACCACTACTAATGCTACTGTAGCCGTTGCTTTTGCTCTCCGAGGTGAATAGTATTCAAACAGAACAGTTCAATCGCTTCCTCTTGCCCTCCCCCACCATCATTTAACTGTACTGATAGAGTTTCTCGCTATTTGCACATTGCTACGTACTCGAGTATTCTTCCTTCCTTTCGTTTATTATTTCATTCGTGCTTGAGAGTCTACCAATATCATTTTATTATAATATCCAAACCACAAAGGTGAATGAGGGAGAGAAGAAGTATGAGATGGAGGCGAGTGAAAAGGAGAAAAACCAATTTCACGTTGTTATGTTCATTCAAGTAGGTTAATTGCATCGTAAAAATTCATGTTAATTTTTACAGTTTCAATCAAATTATTCTAATTCTTGCATGAAAATTGGAGAAGAATCAGGGGAAATATCACTGGAATTATTTTTAAATATGGCTATAATTATTTTTCAACATTTCCGACAAGGCTTTGATAAACTCTCGGAATTTTTATTTTGTCACTAATACAGAAATGCAAGTAATGTGAGTAATTTGAGTAGTAACATATGAATATATCGATAGAGTACTATGTAACAATGTATGTATTGATCTGCCAAAGCCTCGACATAGACTTATGGTGAGCTAGTGGCTGTGTTGTTGATCCGGTTGTTGCAAGGACAATTATATAGTGACACGCACTGCATTTACCGAGGGACGGATCCAGATTTACTCGTGAGTGTCCTACTGATAAGTATTGCATTGGATATTGCATAGGAATCTCGATTCGTCTTCTTGACTTGAGGCCAATGAGAAGAAAGTGCCTCGTCTTACGTCATTTTCTCTATAAACACGAACAAACTTGCAGCATAAGTCGCACTCTTTTCACACATTCGCAATCAAATTCATCAAATACTGACGATGAGGAGAATCAATAACAATTTTCTCATCATCTTTTCAATATATGTATTCGTGCCATGATTTCAGCTTCGACGAACACAAATTTACATACGCCAGCTGTAAGCGCTAAATTTACCATTTACGTCGTAACTACTTGCGAACGATGTCAGAGTTTAACAGCCGCATTTGTCAATTTTTATATACTCTTGGTAAATACACTCATCCTTCTATATCCACACTACGCAATCCTCTGGATTATCATGTTTCCTACGTGAATGTTCGTTCGCTCCTTCACCAAACTCTTATTCCAATATAGATCGTACAATGACGGATCTGATTATTTCCTCATCCCATTCACAATATATAATTGAATATAATCTTCCTCTATTTTTATTCCTCTGGTCAATGTAAATCGAGCATGATATAAAACTGTGTACTGAAGTTGGGAGAGGGGGGGAAGCAGTAGTGGGAGTATTACAGCGAAAAAACAGGATTATTGGATTATCGAACAAAGTAGAACACGATATGTCCTCTGGGATACATGTGAGTGGAGTTACAGTCAGTGATGGCATGCGCTCACATATATATGCCAACATATATACACGAAAGCATTTACTGTCTCACTCTGTTGCTGCATTAGTATCTGGGCGCTCTAATTACCGGCAATTACCAGTACCTAATCAATTACGTTAACGCAATCTGCCTCGCATACTATCGGTCGAACGGTCATGTTAATTGCTCACTGCTTGTGATGTGAGCGTGAACACCCAAAATACATCTACATATCTAATCCGCATGTTTTTTTTACATCTTCCAGTGTCTCAGGTCATTTTCATCGCCATAAATGGATCATATACAGTCACCCTCATTGTTTCATCACCATCGTCGTTAAAAGTTGATAGAAAAATTCTCGGTCCTATTCCCACGCAATATGAAATACGTAAAAGTTCAGAAAAGTTATGAATGTACATGAGCATTGAAAAAGTACTCAAACTATCGATGAAAATTCATTCGGTTTCATTCACCTCGACATTCATATACCGATGAATACTTTCATGTGAATTGATTTTTAATATGAATATTCCCTGTCGTTCTTGGACATTTCTGATCTGTACCTGGTCCTGACTGACGTTATTCTTTTCACCAATGAAATATTTTCATCTATACATGACATGTAGTGATGGATATTTTCTTTCATACGTCCAGTGTAACGTTGGTCTACTTTTTCGTCTCATAACCAATAGCTTTCATCTTGAATCAACTTTACAACTATCGAGCGATGAAGACATATATATTATATATATAGAAGAATGTTATTGGCATGTGTAGCGTATACGAGTCGCAGTATTCGTAAATTTTTTACAGCTGCACGATTTCACCTGCGACTTTATACGATGAATGTATATCTTAGAACGTTTTCTTTCGCTGCGTATACAGACACTGAAGTGAAATAGTTTTCACGTCGTTACGTCGGCGAAAGAATAAATTGCATTCAGTCTAAAATGCAATTGGAATTAAATTCCGACGAAACATAGAACATTTACTTTTTTTCCAGTATATACCTCGGTACTTATGTACTGATAATTTAGTATGCATTACATATATGTATATGTACTTGTAGTACCAGTATATATCGCATTCTTCGAAATTTCATCGTACTCACGAATTTCTATTGAATTGTGGTGTTGTAATACGAATATGAGTTGTTTTGTTGTTGAAAACGCGAGAATCACTATCTGCAAAACGGGAAGTTGTTACACGACTGAATAATTGATGAGACGAGACAATTTACGAGCTAACCGCACCCTCCTTTTCATGCTGCGCTCTGTAGATGCCACCACGTATTTATATTTATGTTGTGTGCTGTGCGTGAACGCAGCTCAGCGTTCAATTTCATCGTAATGATTTCCGTTGAAAAATACAGGAGAAACATTTTGGAGTTTGTCGGTGTTATGATTCTACCACAGTCTTGTTTACTCTTCCCCTCCTCCCGTTGCAACGCGGGACGAGAGATGAGAATCAATAAACAGCAACGTTTTCAAAAAATTTCGTGCCAAATTTTACGGGGAAAAAAATGACTCTCAGAATTCGACATGATCCTCTACACGATTCAAGTGATAGAAACAATTCTTTTTTGCTCTTATTTTCCTCCGTTCATCGATGTCATTCAGTCATTTCGCAATGTATTCTCATAGAAAGTAACGGTCATCTCTTCTCAGTGTGATTGTACGTCAGTTTTCGGACCTCGTCATTTTACACTCTCATGGTTTTTTCATATGTATGAAAACACATAGTCCGGATGAAAGTGAGTCCATGATGTCCTTACATATGTACGAAAACTTTTCGTTATATACCCGGCATTGCAATTATTTTTCAGTGTATTTGAGCCAAATTGAAAAAAAAAAACGAAACGAACAGTGGGTAACGAATATGCACATTGAAAGGAGGTTATGGAACGAAGATAGACAAGTGAAGTTAATGATGTGTATGGTAATCTATCTGAAATATTGTACGCTCGAGTTTGCAAATGAAAAATTAATGGTAGGACAAGTCATGTTTTCTCATTATTTTTTTCAATATATTTCTATATTTGAGAAAATAATGAAGATAAAACCAGAATGCGCATTGAACAACGAACGAAAAAAAAAAATCATTGCGGTTGTATCTTTTTTTTTTTTTTCATCGTCAATTGTGAAGTAAAGCTGATAATGTTATCTGCGTTGTTTCTCTCATTCGATTATGTACGAACGATGAAAATGCACAAGAGCGAAAGGAGAAAATGTGTGAATGTGTGTTGAAGGGGAAGTATTATGAGAAGAAAAAGGAAGGATATGAAACGACAGAAAGGAAGTCAATTCTCTTTGGAGTCTCGAAATCGTCCAGTGGGACTGTGAGAGTAAACGTTTGGTAGAGATAGTACGAACCTGCACACAGTGGTGCGCGCCACGCTCAAACGGTCCATTGTTCTGCTCGGTTGCCTCGATGACCTTCTCCCTCATGTCCCTCTACCTCCCATATATGAAACGTCCACCGTATGGAACGATTCTTAGTTCCATAATAATAGGGGAATTCTATTGTATGAATCGGAGTTATAAAGAGAAAGACAATATAGCGGTTAACAGAGCGGGAAGAAAATTAATTTTGACAATAGCGATGGCAAGATGTTAAATTATACTCGCCCCAGAAACTCATCATTATCGTCATTGTCGTCTTTACTATAGTTTAGTAATAGTGTATAAATAATAATTCATCTCGTGAACAATTCTGAAGATTATTTGTTGCTGAATAAGTAATGTCACTACATTTTACCACAACATTTTCTCAACGAAAATTGAAAATAATTTTATATGGAAAAGTTTGTGTGTGAGATTAAAGCTATTTACCAAACGGAAAAAATCGTTACTTTTCCAAGTTCTGCAAACTCTGCCATCATCGTGATTGCGGTGTAAATCCTCCTTGAATCTTTGATGACTTTTTCACTGTTTCACGAGGGAAAAAGCTATTCCCCTTCTATTTGAAATAATGACCGAAGAAAAAAATATTATTCCTGTGATTGTTTCCGAAGCGAAGTATATTTTTTCCCTTTTTTGTTGCATCACTACGGCAGTGAAAAATCGTTCATCTGAATTGTGCGGTTGCGATGTATTGTTCAATTGAGGCAATTCAATGTACGTCCGTGTGCATTTTGTTCATGTTTATCTATGCATATGTATATAGATGTTATGCATACATTGGTATTTTATGTGATGGAAGGTTTTCGTTTGTATGAAATGAAAAAAACCGCAGTACTATCCGGAAGCGGATGCGCGTTTTGTGTTTTGCTTGTACCTCTGAACATTTGCGGGATTGTTGTGACTTCAGTTGTATTTGTAACGAATTCATAAATGACACAACAACAACATTTACGCGCGTGTTCATAGTCATTATGTCCGACAAAAACTTAAATTGCTTCATAAGTTGTATTAAATATATTGAAACGGTTAACGATAATTACATCATATTCCAATATGAATAAAGGTGGAGTGATATTCAGTGGTTCGTTGTGGATTTCAATGAATCAATCCATCTTTGGATGCACATGTTGATATTTCCATATCAGGGAATGTTAATGAAGCTCGTCAGTCCTTATGACAAGTAGAAACGATGGAATTCGATTTCATCAGATGGGAGTTGAATAGAGTTCATTCAAATTGTTAATTTGAATATTTTTCTTCATCATTTTTGTATGATGTTCTTCCTCTTATTTTGATCCCGAGAGACACAAGTTTGTGAGTTTACCATCGAAGAAGCTCTTCAAGCCTTTGTGAACTATTGTTTCATGAAGCTCCTCATGCTACGGTCCTCACTCACCTCTTCATCATTTTCACTGAAGCTTTCAGATATTTCTTTACATTCAATTCGATCGATTTATTAGATGATGGTTTTCGAATGATTAAAAGACGATTCCGACGTTGTCCAATTGCGTTTGAAGTTGTTTCAATTGATTCGTCGATGTTGATGTACATAGAATATCCAATGAATAATATGAATGCACCGGAAAACTGCGAATTATTGCATCGTCCGAACGAATTTCACTCATAAATAACTCTACATGGAAACACACAGGAGGTTTTCGGAAAAGTATGGGGTTTCAATTATGTGCCGTTTAAAACTGAATGCAAACATGATTGAGCGATTTTTTTCTATACAAGTATTGATACGAATTGCATTATGTGAGTGGACATGTCAGAAGTGAGTGCATTTCATCGCGCTTAAATGAGTTATCTATTGAAATTGGAAGGGGTAGGTCGAGATTAATGTGACGTCCACATACCAATGAAATATGATGACGATAGTATAGGGTTGAAGTTAGGGGATGGATGAGTTCAATTTCGTCATTCGTATTATTTGTTATTTTTTCATTCGAATATCGGCTCTGCTTTTAATTCTCCTTTCATCTCGAAATTTTTTGTCCCGCGCACCTGCAGGCCAAATTATTTTTATTCCCTTGTGACATACATTCGTACCTATTGCGAACAAAAGTTAGCGGGAGAGTTGATTGAACGCGAATGAGATATCTGTACGGGTATATATAGACACATATGCGGAATTTAGTCCCTACGTGTGGGGAGTGAGATACTCTATTTGGAAATAGGCTTTTTTCCTTTTATATAACAATATAACAATTGGGTCGCGACAAATTTACGAGTGAGTTGGGCGATATAACAGTCCCAATGGCGCATATATATAGAAAAAGTGATGTGAACTCTTGTGAATAACGAATTGAATCGCGGAAAAAGAATGATCAATTTTTGTTGACGTATTCCGTATGCTTCTATTGTTGTTTTTTATACTATTTCATTTTGTTTCTTCTCTATTCTTTCATTTCCTTCCATAATCTCTTGCGCACAATCTTGTTTATGTCCTTTTATCATCTGCATCAGTTTCAATTCGAACAAAAATTCAGATCCAATGTGAGTAGTTTGCAGCTCATACAAATTTTCGGTATAGTCGAAAATAGAAATCCGTAATGAATAAATGAGGCTCAACACAGAACATTGTGTGATCTGGAAATATGATTGCAACAATTGTTGCGATTTGATCCCCTTTAACTCCATGTCTGTGTCGACAAGCTGCGCAGAAAGAAATGTCACCTCATTTTTTTCACTGGAAAACAATTAACTACAAAATATTTCCGCTTGCCATAATTAGTCCATTCATAATCACTTTGAGCTCACATATCTCATACATGCTAGCAGGCTTTTTCCACAGCTTTCGTCGAATGTTCATAATTGAAAAAGACGATTATGTTTCATCGTGTCGCGACGTTTGAACGTGTGGAAGAGGTCGAAAGTACAATGAATAATTATGAGTCGCGTGAGATGAGTGAAAAATGAAATGAAGGAAAATACATGGATGAGGTGGCAACACACCATTGGCAAAAAGTTTGTGGTTTCTACGAGTCGCGCGCACAGCCAGTTAAAATGTTCTGACGCTTTATAAAGCAGGCTCACTCATTTCATTGTGTGTGTCTGTATGTGTGTGTTACTAATACCATCGAGAATTTTAATAAGCGAAACTAGGTGTAATTAGGAGTTACGAGACCTATATACTTCCTAGATATATGAAACGCGGAAAAATCGCATAAAATATGTCGAGAAAAAAATGCTGGTTTGCTCTTCGCAACCGAAGCATTCACATATATATTGGATGACATTGGTGGTATTTATGGGGCGGACTATCATCACTACGCTCAGTGAGATAACCACGTAATATGATAAGGTTTCGAAAGAACAGTAGCAAGATAATAACTTTTCAACAGTGGAATCGATGCGAATTCTGGGAATTGTGGAGCTCCATCTTCACTGGACAATTTTGTAAACTTGCCCAAGAACTATCGTTAGAATTGTTCGATTGGGATGTCGACACCGGGTAAAGCTCAAGTCTTCTATAAAACACAATAACGATGCATCACGAATGGAGTCCTCATTGGAAATGTTGCAATTTATTTGCGCGTCCCACTCACGAACAAAAAGTGAAATATACTTGTCAAGTTGAAAAGATGGAGCGATGATATTCACTACAGTGCATACAACATCCATATTCATACATATCTACATATATATTTACAATGCTTCAAAAGTGAGGAACAAAAAGGCATTCGCTCGTGACAACGTTGAGCAGCTGTTTTCTACCACCAAGGATATTCCCAACAAACACCAAAAGAAAAAGGAAAAACAGAGAGCAATGGAACATAATACCTTGCTCGTTACTGAGTTAATCCATCCGCAAAGTTGGCGATTTTTACAAGTGAATTAACTTCTGCACACCCACATAACATTTAGGGGATCATACCAGTAAGAAAATTCTTGTACAGTTAAGTGTGTGTCAAGTTAGAAGAGTGGGAGGGGGAGGTAGAGAGGGAGAGTGGAAAAAGAGAGAAGAAAATGAAAGAATTAGTGCGCGCGAGTAGGTAGTGAAGTAAAGCTTCGACTCGAGTACTTGACGACTCTCACATTTCACCAACGCGCACTCTTGCATGCCACTCATCTGCACATGTTCTTCTACGTAATGTTATGTGTATGCGTGAATTCATGTATGGAATATTATATATATAACATTATGTTTAAATGCTTGACGCTGGTCCAATTGTTTTGCACCAGCGATAACGATATGTATATAAAGTATAATGTACGGAAATAAGTACGGCGACTGAGTACGACTAGTCCACTGAACAAATTTCTATGTATGCATATATATATGGCGGAAGGAGTAATTAAATTAAAGAGTAATTGGGGCGGACCCGCGCACCTTTAGCGGTTCATGCACAATTGTTCGAGTACCTTTTCACTTCTATATGTGGTGCAGTTTCATGGGCCACCGTGCATCCAAATGAATGTCATCTACAGCAATAATCTAGTTTGCTTGTTTTACTTGGAAATTCTGTTATTCGAAAATTAATTCTGAGTTGATTATTCGGAATTTTGTGCAACATCCGTGCAATATATTGATCGATATTTCCGTCCGTCTTGCAAAGTGTCTTATTGATGAAATGCTGCCAGTTCAACATCGATGAATGTTTTAGAAATTCTCAATTTTTCTCATATCGTATCTCGGAATGACTTTCTCCGAACGATAGAGATCAGATTCACTGTGGCTGACTACGTCATTTCAATACTTGAAGATTCTCGTTACTATTGTGGAAATATGGGAGTTCAATATTATGTGGTCATTGAATAGATTCACAAAATTCTGAGGGGATCGTCCGTGACAATTTGTTACTCACTCCCTCCAATGTTTCATTGTGCATCCATCTTGAATATTCCGTGAAAACGCGGTCCATTTGAGGAGATTAATAGAAAAAAACTGACTTCTCTTGTTATTGACAATAATGTCGAGGATGATGAATGGACTATTGTACTGTTCTCGCCCCGATGAACTTTTTTTACTCATGTATCAATATAAATATACATCGCATCGGCTCATTTATGCAAAATTTTTAAATGGAGTTATACATGATAATGAGACTTACAATACAGCAACGGAAAAGTTTGGGATAAAACACTGAGCTGAATGCGACGATGTATCTACTCACCTGTAACAGACAATAAGAAAAAGAAAATTAGTCGATTTAGAACAATTGCTCCGATGGTTATGTCGTTGGACATGAAATTGCATTGCCGTAATAGCACTGACATAGACTTATCTATATACATGCTACTCTTCACGATATATCCCATTGTCAACTGCTGTAACTGTGGCTTTCATGTCTATATCTATATTTGTGCTTTGAAATTGTGGAAAATCGTCCAACTGGAAAATGTGATTGCATAATCGGTCGCTTATGTCCTTTACGGATTGACGCAATTGGACATGCGTGCATTGAGCGATGAACGAAGTCGAAGCTATCCAGTACGTTATTGTATGTATGAATATATAGATAGATGGAGAGATATATTCATCGTATGCAGCATTACATGACAGGCATAAACGTAATGACAAAACGATCCTGTATAGACATGTTCACTTCAACAATAGACACAACGTTTAATATACATCAACTATATGTCTCGTCATACTCAATATTGTCTCACTGTTGTGTATAACATTGTTATTGTCAAGCGCACTTGGTGTGGATATGAGTGCCAAGCTGAAAATGTTTGCCTTGCGTACATCAATAACAATATTAGAAATGCACTTTTGTTCTCGTAATTATATTTTGGTTGTTACATCAATATTCTCACTCTCAATTTTCATTCGAAGACGTTTGGACATCTCAATAAAACATTGACAGAGCCTCGTGAGACAATTTTTCTTTTTAGTTGGAATAAATTTTATGATTGAATATCAGACGCTCACGCGAAATATGGAATCGTAGTGGCGCACAAAATATACCAAAATGAATACACGCGCGACTGAAATATAAAGAACGCGGGGAGATCAGCGCGTCACGTTGGTTCCACGACTTCTTCCTATATACATGTGAATAAAAGAATACAAGAGTGAAACAACAACAACGGGATAGAGGAAAAAAAAACAGACAGACAAATCCATGTTAACGAAGAGACTTCGTGTATAGACCCTTTTGCGGGTTATTTTCCGCCTGTGGATTTTTTTCCATCCTTTCCGTCTGTATCACTTTCTCTATCTTCATATAATGTATATAGAAGAGAAAAGAGTAAAATGAAAGAACGAAATGCGAAGTGAAAACAACTCGGGCGAGCACTGTGTGGTGAGGGGCTCGTCGTCGCGGCAATGAAATGCGCGCGGGCAAAAGAGAGAATGGACGTAGGAGGCCATCGCGGAAGGAAGGCGAAAGGGTGACGGTGAAGTATAGTAGATTGTTTCTATGTGAGGGTTTATATGTATATATTAATAAGAGGGAAGGAGAGGAGTAGAGAGAATGTAGGCGTGTAGTGGTGGAGATACGGCGCTTCGTCCGGTTGTGCGTATATCTCATCTGCATAGAAACAAGCTCGTCAGGACAATGGGGCTTCTCGTGCATTCTCAAGACTGCGAACACACGCGCTTGTAACCATGTTTCATTTCTGCGTGTGCACCAATTGCAGGTATCCCACTTAAGTGAATGATGCTAAGCTATTTTATCAGTGAACGCAACCCTTCTCGCGTTTATTGAAGAGAGAAAAAAGCCAAAAAGTCCAATTACGAATGTGTAAATGGGTAGTGAGCAACAGGGTTTGATGAGTTTTCGTCAATTGCATATCCAATCGCATCATCTAATCGTTCCAGCCCGATGTTGATGAGGGAACTGTGCGAGACTATCGGGGAGTTGGGATATATCTTAATACATGATTGTACATTCGATTCGTTCATTTGAGGACTCGGACATTCTTCACGCATACAAACATGTTTAATATGAGATGAGGCTTGTTAGGATATATTTACAAATAAAGTACAGAAGCCCATTCAATGTCCATCACAATGCTTTTCTTATCTACGTAATTGATGGAGAACGAAAAATAAATAAATAGAGATTATGTAATGGAAGTGATGGAAAAGTCAGAAAATACGAAGTCAAGTTTCGTATAGAACAGATTCCACGAGGCATTAGCTAAGAGATATGGGCTTTTGTGTTCGCTGTTCTTCTCTTTTGCTTTTAACCCAATCGCGATAGTCGAAAGAAACCTTCTCTCACCTTGCGGCTAAATCCCACTTTCTCTCTCCCTCTTCCCTTCTCACACTGCAAGATCGAGGAGATATGCCGTCCATACCACCTCATCTCGTCTCTTCTCGTTTCCCCTCGTCTCCTCTCGTCTCCACTCATCCTGCCTTTTCACCTTTCTCATCTTCTCATTCCTCTTCCATTCTATTTTTTTTTACTCCCTCGCCTGTTCCGACTCTCTCGCTCCCACCCTCTTTCGTCCGGGCATTACCATCTACCAAAGTCTCCGGCGGATATCGTTATCTCGAAATTGGCGGAATCCCGATCTTTCTACGAAGACGAAAGAGTTTGGCGAAAGATGAGAAGTAGTAAAAGTTGGTTGGTAATGCCGGCGTTTCACTAATATTGAGTGAGATGCATTCATATGTATATACATATATGTATGGTATGATATCGTTAGTACCATTTTATCATAACAGAGTCACTACTCCATTCTCAATTTATTTCTTATCATACTGTGTATCCAACAGTTATTCAACTTTTCGATCGATAATAACTTTTTATTCTTCACGTTTTGCTCGCTTCCTTTTCACTCATTCCTCGTTTCGCTCCTGTGAAATTGTCAACTGGTTCTGTTCTTTTAGCCGGGGAGAGTGAAACAGGCAAGCCAACCACAAAATTGTAAATGAACGAAGATTGCACGAAATATGTGGGAATGTACAGCATATTTGCGAGATGTTTTTCATTCGGCATTTATCAGTTCATTTTTATACGGTAATTAGTGTTTGGAATTGTTGATTCAGTTGGCGTAACGACAAGGCACCAACGGCTTTTGTACCAATTTCGTGATCAATATACTGGAAAATATTTTATTCAACGAGTTTTGAGGTGTCAGGTGCAATACGTTTGCCATTTACTTCGCGGTTATCGTCTGGAGACCGAACAGAAGGAAGACGGAATGAAGAGGAGAAGTATAAGATTGAGTCCAGGGAGTTTTAATAATTCTTTAGAATAACTTGGTGGTGAAAAGCGAAATATTTATCTTTTCAATCTATATTTCTTGCTGCGGCACTTTTGCGTTTTCCCTCGAGTTCTCGACAGGTTGATATACGATTTTGGTATAGGTCAAGGAAAAATGATGAGAAAAGCGACAGCGACGACGACGACCGGGACGAAAAGTAGGTTTCCGTCTTTTCCAGTTTTCTCAATCTTATCTTTTATGTATGGCCCCAAATATCTATGCACCTACCACTATCCACTTCTTTTACTGTTAAGATATTTTCCAAATCCAATAGCAAGATGATGTCACATCATGCGGTTACTCAAGTATGAAAAATACTGATACAATTGCAAACTCATTGGTACACCTATCAACATAATAATGTGAGAATCCGATCGTTTTCATTTCTTCTCAGAGAATGAGTTCATCAACTTTTCAATTAAATGATTTATACGTCCCAATTCTCCGGAAAATTACAAAAATACACCGAAAGTTATTATGAAACATGTGAATATGGTGTATTCTATTCGAGTGAATGGGAAACATGCAGAATTATTGATGGAAAAACGGAAATTACGTCCTTCGAGAATAGACAATAACAACGAGAAAAGAGAGAGTTGTGCAGAATGTGTAGACACACATTGCTGATATGGTTAACAAGTTTACCATGTATATATGCATCATGTATCCGTGTTTTTTCCTGTTCATTCAAGCGTGGATTGGACGAAGCACTTTTAATCACTATTCAGACGGGATTGGTGAAGGCTGAAACCTCAACTGCGTTCATCCATGCTGGCCATGTACACACACGTACTCATCACGTTGCATCGGGAACACAGTGATAGAAGAATACAGGTTGAGGAGGAACGGGATAGGAGGGCAAAAGAAGGAATGAGAACGAGCGAGAGTGCAAAAATTGGTTCGAATGGTAGTTCCATGAACAGGCAGCAATAGGAAATTTTTTCACATGTATTCCAGCTCTTTTTTTCCGTACACAGTACGGCAGCTTTTCGTAGTGACCGTACTTCAACACTGCAAAATGCTATGGAGAATAGCGAGAGGTAAAAAAAGAAGACGAATAAAGTGAAGGACAATTCGAAACGCACTCCGGATATGTGCACATGCTACTTGCAATTTGTATGCACATTTTTCTTTTTATCCCCTCTTGTCAGTATCCACTTGTGCTTATACCCACATCGTTGCATCGTAGGAGACAAAAGATATAGAAGATGGCAAATTGTCGGACTGAAAAATAGAATTTTTTTTATATTGAAAAGAAATCAGAGGGGACAAACAAATGAATAAATAAATAAATTCTAGAAAACAAAAGAATTATTTTTTAATCATATTGTGGACGATTTTGTGTAGAAAAATAAAATGTTCGTTAGAACGGCGGCAGAAGTGTGGGGATAGGAACAATCGAAAAGAATGATATAGTAGTTGAACAAAAAAGAAAGAAGAGAGGAAAATATAAGCGAGTTCTTTGTGGTGGTGTAGTTGAGAGCCAAAGGGGATATAGATCCGACCAGCGATGTCTCTTTTCTCTTTCGGAAAACAAATTCATATTTCAAAGCAGAATAGTAAACGGAAAAAAGGAAAGAATAATAATAATCATAATAATAGAGTGTGGGAGTCGATTTGTATATATTTCCCGCACATGCATAGAGGGTAGAAGTTGCAGAGACGCGAATAAGAGATAAAAATGATATATATATGCAAAAAAGTGCGGTTTTCAGGCACTCACTCGTTCTGTGTATTCGAAGTTGGAGTGACAGTTTGAGATAAACGAAGGGAAAATGCCTCAAACGTGTATATAGTCCGTTGTCGCTAACATGTATTGCCTACACACAAGTTCCCTCCCTTTTTTTTCTTTACTGGACGAAAAAAAAAGGAAAAAAAAGAGAAAAAGAGAAAAACGAAAAAGTCGTTGAAAACAACCATCAATGTAAATGAAAAAAGTTGAATACGAAATGGGTGAATTCGCAGAAGTTTTGTTATGAAGCTTTTGATGAAAGATAGTTAATATCAATCTTTCTTGTGTTCCACAGGACACAAAATGAACTTTCATTTTGGATACTGAGAGTGAAGAGTCGATCGATTTTAATAATTTGGACTCAGATCTAACAATTTTGAACCACGAACGATTATGAATTTAGAGTTGATCCATATGTCTTCATATATACTTTGTTCATAATTTCCATTTCATTCCCATGAATTTCATCCGAATTCATTGTCACATAGAGAATTAATAATTGACATCTTTTTTCATCGCGCTCTCACTCATTGTTATGTTCATGGGATAATCAATCATGTTGATATGTATGAAAATAAAATTGATTTGAGTACGACTGAACGTGAATGATAATAACATAACGACAGCATCGATGGAAGAAGGAGAAAAAATATTGACATAAAACAACACGAGACATGTGCGATTTATGAAACGATGACACAGATGAAAGCGTGATTTGACCTGCTCTGTCGTTGCAAGCAAAGGCAGTCCAAATGCAATCTCGAGTGCTACAATGACGAGCGTGCGGCAGCTCGTGAAAAAGCACCTTTACACACATCCATCCACCCACTCGTATACATCCGCCCCCGATCTTCCCCTTCGAACAGGGTTACACATTACATACATACATACACGTACAAACGCTCTGTCATCGTTATCCCTATACACGCCCGTCCATTATTGCGATAGCAGCCTGGGTCAATATTGGCTCAAAGGGTTTCACGATGATTGTCTTTCGTACATATAGCAGTGGACAGTGCGCGCCTGTTCAGACTTCTCCTAACTATATACACTCCAAAACATTATTGATATATACCTAAACGTATAATCAAATCGGGTGCAGCAGTTTATTCAGCTTCCAATGGAACAATCAAAAACATTTCGCAGGAAAAAGGCACGATCGTCCGTGTTTTGTTTCGAATCTCAGTGCACGAAAAAAAAACAAAAACTAATAGAAAAAATACAGTGAATTCAATAGGAAAATGGCTCTCCATTAACGTTGGATTGGGATGAGTTCACTTGAATACAAACGAGTGTAAAATCTGTTCGATTTGACGTCACAGTAATATTTTCAGACAATTCGTTTCTCTCATGTGGTCTAATTTTTGCATTTGACCAGAATATTCTCCTTGCGACCATTGGTCAAATGATGCAAAACGAGAGGACTATCTTGATAAATGATGTCGAAATTTTTCGTCGAGACCGTTGAGCAATAAAATTATAAATAAGACCTTCCTGATGGATAAGAAATATGAAATTTATCATTTGCAATGAGGCCGACCGGAAATGAAGTGGAGAAAAACAATGAAAATAATGAAAAAAGACGGCAGAGTGTCGTGCGCCTGAGAAATGTGCATCATCATCATTTTGTTATGCCACATCTCCACGCCATTTATAGACCACACACGTTCTTTTTTCTAGATGTATATATGTGCAAATGTAAATGTTAGCGTGCATAACACTGGTGGTAGTAGCATATTATCGTGGTACACTCGTGTGAGGTTTGTCGAGTAAACAAAGGGTCAAGACCCATAATACGAAGGCGTTCACTGATGTCGAGAGAGAAATGCTCACTTTCTCTTCAATCTTCTCCCATTCTCTGTCTTTTACATATGGGGACGTTCACATTTTGTGTGAATCTTTTGGAAAATTCGCCCGTTGTGTACAAACACAGTGTTGATGCTAACCAACTGCATCACACACTCATCTATCACGAAAATAAATTATTATCTGTATTGAACGTCTTTCGATATTTATTGGAGGCACAATTCTTCATATCCGTTTCGTGATCAAAGTCAATAAATTTCTGGTGGTTATAGTGTTCCATAGATATTCCATCGATTTCATCATTATCATTACTGTTCGTAATATTCATATCAATCTCATTTCTTCCTTTTTAATGGAATATTCATACAGATATGTATCTCGTACTTTACTTCGAGAATGGCGGGGAAGCTGACGAGAAGATCCACGTCTTCCTATATAAACTACGAATATTATTCCGTAAGTTAGAAATCACATAGCACGGTTGAATATTTTATGCGAACTTTATTTCACCAACATTGCTCATGAAAAGTTGTCTTCAACTGTATCCCATCTCTCCTTTTCCTTTGCACTTTGGAGACGGGAACAGAAATATCTCGTTATGATATTCATATTCGTTGTGCGTTTGGAACTTGACGACTGGATTATGGAATTTATTCGAAATTGAACAATTTGAAGAATGAAAAGTGAGGGCTGATTGATAAATTGAGAATGATTTAAATGAGTAAATGTTGGGAGTTTTCATTGCATTGGAGAATATTCAAAGTGTTGGAATTCCCGTTCCAGATTAAATTCCAATGAGTTTATTCAATTATTTTATTATTTCATTCTTTGTGAAAATAAAATGAAAAATACAAAACTCAACATTTGGTTGAAACATGTTTCGAACAAAGGACGTAAATTTTTACTCTGTTGTATGACCCTGGACACTTGGGACATGCAAAGACATCTCCATGTTATATTCTATAAGTACTCCAGTCCTGTGGTATATATATAGTATATACATTTGGATAAAACGGCAGACATTTTAGTATGAGAGATATTTCTCATGCTCCAGGTCGTTCTCTCAAACGTAGACAGTTTTGAATGGAGAGTAATATTTATAACTTCAACCACCGCGTTCTCACAATCAATAATTATATTCAGAGTACCATATCCATCACTTCCTACATAAAGTATTCATGTTCAATGAATGATAATATCCTTTTCTTCATTTAGTCAAGACATGAACAACGCCTCTGATAATATAAGATGCGCTGAAGAATGTGACAAATATGATAATTACACGGAATTTCTCGTCCAGAGATTCGCACCTGTTTTCCGTTATTCGTTTGATCTTTCGAGCGCGTAGTTGAACATTTTTATAAAGAAGTGAAATACTTGTACATGTATTGCCACTGCTCACGTACTTGTGTATGATGTATATTCATATACGACGTACACATGATAAAATAAATATATGAATATATACTGAACTACTGGATGAGGAGGAAGACAACGTTGGCGACGTCGACAACTGAAACACGTATTCATCGTAAATACCAACACCTGGTGCATAACCGCGAGTTGCATACGTGTATAAGCTTGCATCAACATGCTCACGGCAACTGTGCAAAACGAATATTGCAGTGTAGTGTATGCTCCCTGCGCTTCCGCTTTTTCTCCATCCTGTGACGACGTGCGCAACGTATTCGATTTCATATCAGCACAAATCAATAGATGAAGATTCAACTCTGTAATGATAAAAGTTTTGCGATTTCGTTATCATGAACGATATGTGAACTTTTAAACCAAGAGTTGCAATCATTTGGCAAGCTATTCAAGCGGATACGACTTTTCTCACAAAACCGAGTTTAGTTTCAAAATGTGTTTTGGGAATTTTTTACTATTCAACAATGAAAAATCTCGACAGAAATAATCTTGATGATTGTAAAAGATTCATTGATTACTTTAGGCGGTCGAGTACGTTGTGACCACGTCGGAATTATCGTATTTTTCATCGATTTCATTCATTTTTCCACATTTTTCAAAAGATGTCATGAGATAAAAATATCAGGAACTCGTTTCATATGCAAGAGATTAATTCGAATGTAATTTTCAACCAACAGTTCACTCGAGTATTTAACATTTTAATATATATTTATTTTATTCGCAATGAATCACAATGAGGCCGATGAGTTTACGCTGATGAGAAATTATTTATTCAAATGAAATTTAGACCACTTGACAGTAAATTTACGTTTACATGTTGAAGTCCATGACGGATACGCACTCTATTAAAATCAATAGTGAAATTTATCAACCTAAATGAGAACGCAATTTAACTTTATGTTGATTTTTATATATATTTCGTCCTATCGATTGATAACACCTGTGATTCATTCAATAATTTCAGCACTTTACTTCTGTCACTCAGAATACGAATATTCCGGAATGAATCACATCGATCTTATGCTCAGTTTAAATTGCTAAAAATGTTCCCAAACGACATTAATGAAATTGGATATTGGTCAATTAAATGACTCGCTTCACAATTTCCACAATTGTAAGAATAGAGCAATGAACATCATATAATTGCGTTAACGCTTCTGAGATGAGGCTGAGTGGAATAGGTTAATGAGTTGACAGCAGCGAAGGAAATTTGAGAGATTCCTCTCGGTTTTATGAAGATCACTCAACTAAAAACATTGTAAAAAAAAATTCATTCGAAGTGCGCAATGTAAAATCAGCAAGGTTTGTATTAAATAGGTCAAGCATTTCCCCGGTATCTTCCATAGAAAGAATTGCTTCTGATTATAGTATAGTGACTGTGCTCAACGAGGCTGCAATAGAATAGATGTATAAAGAAAGCAAAATGCAGCTCAATCTCGTGTCGCCAACTATATTTTCCCATTTTCTCTCCACCTGTTCTACCTCTTCTCCTCTTTTCTTCACACTATTTCGGTTCAATCGATGACTGCGTGTCATAATATACGTCAACATATATCCGTGAAGGTAATTCAAAACATTGGGTCCATTGAACGAGTTATTTTAATGTGAATTCGATTATTTTCGTTGTTGGAATATTTGTGCGTTGTGTTGAATGAGTGCGTGGACCAAACGTGTGGAATAGGAAAATTTTTCTACATTCCTCCGCGTATTTTCTGGCGTTCTCAGGCACCCTCGCGTACATTCCTCGGGTCATTCATTGACCTCATCCATTGTGAGAGAATGAATCCCGAATGCAATTTCGGGACTTGCGGCGCCAATTCTCAACTCACTGTTGTATTCATTTCCCCTCCCACATGAGGACAGTCCGCGTGGTGACTTGTTCGTACATATATTGCATTTCTCCACATACATAGACGTGTATCGGTGAATATGTGTCTGTATATAAGCTTGCTCCCGCAGTTTACTTGTGACTAGAATACTTAAATACCGCAGTGTCAAGTAATTACATTTCAATTTTCAGTGTGACGTGTCACGACTTGTCCCGACTGTATTACTTAGGAAAGAAGACGTTGTGCCCTTCAATATGAAACGTCAATTTCATGAGACGATGGATATAACATCGCTCGATATATTCATGTATGTACAGTCATGTTTTTTCTCTTTCCATTTTTTTCAAACTGCGTGATGAAAACAAAATTTATGGAAATCTTCTGTACGAAATAGTTGAGGGGAATTTAATAGATTTCTTTTCGGATAGTCATCAAAGATATTGCATGGAATACTAAACACATAATCTTAAAAATTGTCATAAACATACAAGTAGGATAGTACTGTGGATTCTTTATCCAATTTTTCGTCTTTGCTATCATGTTGTTTGAATCGTTTGTCATTCTACATGACTGACATTTCCATCCATTCATTTTCATTTGTTCATCTAGATTAATATTGTCCATTCAATGAAAGATTGTAACGACATGATGAGGCGATGCTGCTCGTAAGACGCGAGATATTAACTTACGGTAATTATTCCTGCAATTCTAACCGAGTGCGCAATAAAGCCTCATACTTTCATGTGTATTTATATACATTCCCTTGCGCCATGTAACTTTGAATATTTCTTCTTTCCATATACACCATTTTTCTCTTTATACTTTTGCGTTTAACATCAGCGCATCCAACGTACACACCAACAACTCATCGAAATTTATGACGTGGTAAAATTACTACCTATTTTTCGTGATATTTATGGTATCGCTGAGCTTGCGCGCAACAGCGTCTATATATACATTCATGTGTATGTACAGACAAATGTATACATATATATTACGCCAGAGGCGGTGAATTCGCGCGTCGATCTCCTCTCGTTATTCTTCCTCGATCATTCGAAATTTATCACACGCCCTTTAACGCTGTGACTTTGTCCCTTCAGTTCTCTCATCAGAGAACACCCATAAAAATTGGAAAAAAAACACTGGACAGATATAAAGTTATATGAATAATGAACTTTATAACTTGCAAGTTGTTCATGCTTCATTGTCCGACATTGTGTTGAATATTGCACAACACTGTGGATCGCTCATAGTTTCTGAAACTATAACTTGAATTCCAACTGAAAAGTGATATAGTACTTCTCCCAACGTAGCTTTATTGTATTGCATAAGCAATCCATATTCCCGTGTATAGATCTGTTGAATTCAATAGCATTTGAATATCCGATATATTTTTCCCAGGTGGCACAGTGTGGGATACTGATTGCCGTACATAATTTCATTAGATCGAGCAAATACATGCCTGCATCCAATGGAAAAGTAGAATGGGGATAGATACATACGTGGAGTTTTTGTCTCCTTCCAATAAATACATTTGCTCGGCTTCTTTTCATCACGTACGGGCACGTACTTGAACAGTGCCAAGTGTCTATACAGCTCTTTTATTTCGGCCTTGTACCGCATTGCAACGTATAAGAGGTGTGGTGGCTCTGAATGTTCTCTGTCCCACTTCCACTTTATGTGTCGCTGTATCTCGCCGCTTTCACATCCATGTGCAGGAGTATCGAATTATATATCTGTACATATACATAGCGAATGGTTCCCGATATCCAGATACTTATGGCTCCAGCACATGCCTCGTTCTCACCCTTATTGCGCCAGAGAAGCCACCAACACCGTGTGTTCCACCGATATTGCTATACCAAAGTGGTCTCTTCCTTCTTTCAGCCATCTCCTCACCACTCCACCTCTCTCACCTCTCTCTTTTCTTTTCGTTTTCTATCGCTCATCCTCAATTTCATACCTCCCCAGCGTCATCACAGACCACCTTTTATGTATACGTGTGTGTTCACTCACCAGCTAATATATAAATTCAGAGTGAACATATGTGGGAATCTACGTACAATATTCACGATGGTATTTATATTAGAAGTACTGGATTGTCCACGTTTGCAATATCCGTTTCCATATTTTCATACGTAATTTCAAAGTATATCATCAAATATTTTGACATTTCCAATGTTATTCATTGTTCGGTACTTCATTCTTCATTGACATTGATAGGTTAGTTAGGTGATGATAATGTGTTTTTCCACGTGGTTCTCCTCTTATCGGAAAAAGATTGTGTTAGAATCTAATTTATATTTGGAAGTATATTCTGATATGGGACAGTGAGTTGAAATATGTCAGGTCGTTGATATCTTTTATGAGGAAAGGTTAGTTGAGCAAATTGACCTTTGAGTATATGCTGACATTAAGACTTTATTACAATCTATAAACACGTATAGACAAGAGTAGAGTAAAATCTAGTTCATGCCAGAATTCCATATCATCATTTACTTGTAATATGATTCAATCTTTTTCTTGAGGCCATTGTGGAGCTTCCAATCGATTTATTCAGCAAACAAAATCGTTGTTTGACAGATGTTCTTCAACATCATCTTATTTGAGATAGGGAATGAGCACCTTTTCCTTCGTCCAGCGAACACAGAGCGATATGTTTCAATCCAAATGAAGGCAAGTGCTGATTCGATTAAAAATTACCTTGTGAGTATGTGACAGAAACACATTAGAGGACGTCGACTTATCATCGGACCGCTGATAAATTCACACATAAATATTCACGTATTCATGTGCAACAAAAATAATGACACTCCCCTCCCAATAAATTTCGTTGCGACATCTACCTGCGTTCTTATCATCATAATGAAGATCGCATACTTGCATTGAAGATGAATACGACACACAAAATGCTAAGGAGATATCGGTTTGATAGTAAAATTCGTTGTGAGATGCGACTGAACGAGATGGAACGAGTGAGGAAGCGAGGCAGAGTGAGAAGAGGCGCAGACACGTCTTGCTGAATATATACATTCTATCTATTGGATGGAATCGGGATCCTTTGAGCGACCGTCTCGTCGATAGGGTCTTCTCAATCGGTCCCTTAATTGGAAGGGCTTCCACCGTTCGCGAACAAGATGGTTTTCTGAAAGTAGTGAGCGCGTCTTCACCATAGATTTCACTCTTCAGCATACATATACGTAGCGTTGCTATTTCCAGGAATGGGGAAAACTATTCTACAGTTACTTCCCTTCCGCATCTCGCTCAGTTGCCACTGTGGCCCGCAGGCGAAGTTGATGAAAGGCGTTGGAGTAAATGGGCGTTGATATATTCATGGAATTTGCGATACGCCATCCCTTCTAATGTTAAATTTCGAATGGCATTGCGAAATATCCAATGCATAGACAGATTATTGCTCTCAATTGCAATCGATATAGCTCAAATATTCGCTCATGATTGTTATACGTTTGAAAGAAACGTGCTGTAACGCATGAGGTATTCATATCTTCAACGGAAGAGAATAAGAGTCGTTGTGAAGTGCCAATAAAGAAATTTCTATGCGAAACATTCTTTTTGTCGCATTCGATTGAGGACAATTGTATAGGGGTGAACTGATGATGGGAATAATATGAGATAGAATGGGTTGGGAACAAGAATGGAAAAAGTTCACCATCGATAAAACTGTCGCCATGAAAGATGATGGCCAACTTGATAATGAGCATGTTGCATTCGAAGTGCTCAATCAATTGGTAATGAATTCCAAATATATAATCTTTTCTATTCATAGACGCGAAAAATTTTATTAAACAGTAAACGTGGACATCCATCATCGATTTTTCTCCAAGTTTCACAATATTTTGATTGCTCGATCATTTTGCAATCCCCATCAACTTCACAATGACATTTCTTTTTTTTCTCGCATTCGGAGTCGAAGATTGGTTAATGCATTTTTACTCGCATGAAAGGTTCAAGAAAAATTTGATATTTCTTAACATTGATGAAGAAAACGAGAAGGTTGCAAACTTTCTACAGAAAAGTTGTTCTTTGCATGGTGTATGTCATGGCTTTGACATAGAAAAATATCGCGGTATCACACTGTATCTGTCACTTTTAATAGAAAAATTCTTCGAGTCTTTCACATGAAAATAGAAAAGAATTTGTGGAGATTACCACAGGGAGAGAATAAATTTTTCTCTCTCCGAAACGAGAGTTACATGCAAAAAATTAATTATGTAACACACGCGTGCGCATTGAATACGGGTACCAAATGCTCACACTCACAATCCTGTGAGGCTTTGCTAATTAAAAATTGTTCAAACAGAGTTGTCTGTGCGGGAGAAAGAGTGAGCGGCAACAGTCCCATCCATACAACAGTAATGAAAAGCGTTTGCAACTGTAATGGAAAATGTCCGCGACGGCTTGGAACTGTAATGGAAAGTGTCTGACCGCGCGCTCGCTATTGCAAACGTAATCGAAATTGTCCGGGGTTTGTACACTAATTTGAGTATTGTATGTCCCTGCTAAGCTCTAACCAAAGAGACCGCAGTACTCCATGGGGGAGCGAGGAAGAGAGTGGATGATGAATAGAATTACGCGACAGATATATTTATTTCCGCATTCCGATGAGATCCTTCCGCTCACAATTCTCAAACTTTCTGAATCTATAGGAATAATGTAAGAATGAATGCGAATGAATACTTAGTTATCATCATCATTTTTCTACCAACCAATTTTGTCGGGATATTCAACAGTAACTGACGGGAAGAGAAATAGTTTTTCGCAGTTTCGATTTATAATGACTTCCGAAAAGTCAAATCGCGTGAAAAATTATGTAAAGGACTTGAGGGAAGCCGTAAATTCATAGAGAAAATGAGTTATCTGCATAGTTTTCATCGGATACTATTTCAACAATGAATTTAAACTCATTTATAGATTCGCCAATTTTTTTCGAGTTCCCAACGAAAATTAAACACTCTGCCAGCCATTGTAGATTGTATATAAGCAACAAGTTGCGATGAGAGCATAAAG
Source organism: Meteorus sp. PSUC_FEM 10030008 (assembly GCA_018881525.1). Taxonomy (NCBI): domain Eukaryota; kingdom Metazoa; phylum Arthropoda; class Insecta; order Hymenoptera; family Braconidae; genus Meteorus; species Meteorus sp. PSUC_FEM 10030008. The sequence continues at coordinate 25,607 of JABMBR010007852.1, read as the reverse complement.
TTTACATAGCTACTTTCAGTGAGAAGTTATTGAGCTTTTGTGGTTCGTGAGAAAAGCAAAGAAAAAAGTTGTAAAAATGAGGGAAGAATTATAAAAAATGTATTCATATCCCTGACTGAATGCAAAATGTTCATGCACGAACACGCATAAATGGCATTGTTATTATTGTGTCCTTTTTCTGTGGCGATTTTTTTTCTATGAATAAAAAAGTGTATAAGATCGCGTGTTTTCATAGCTGGTTCTGAAAGTTAAAAAAAAGGAAGGGCCTGTGTGTGTGAGCTTAAAAGAACAACATATATGCACGAGCTGTTAGGCATGCACATGAACTTTGGCGGAATTAACGTGCAGTGGTAGAGACACAGGGGAAATTAGAGATGATTCGTAATAAATTTTCTTTCCAAGACTTCCGCAACCTTGTACATAAATTCTTTATAAACAGTGGAGATATTTTCTCAAATTGTTTCTGAGGAGAAAATTTACAATTGTATTTTGTTATTCAAACTCGTTGACAATGTCATATAATTCGAGGTTTAATTTTGCATTAGCATCGTTGTGCGAACAAAATGGTTAAAAGTTGGCTGCATCACCACTGTTAGAAATGGTTTTTTTGTTTGAAGCAATCCATTTTTTCACTTTCTTCCGAGCTCCAACGAAATTCTCATTAGAAATTAAACGAGAGCAAGATGAATATTCGTCTCGGTAGAACCCAAGATTTTTTACAAGACGTGCACGTGGGAAATCTTCGCGAGTGTTTTTTGTGTGGGAGTATGAAACATAAAATTATGTTTGAAAAATGCATAAAATTTTTGATGGTTCCAAGCAAAACGAAAAAGGTTGCTGCAGAAGCAAAAGTCAATGCATTCAGAGGGTGAAAAACGTAAAAGTGGAATAACAATAAACGATTCACGAGTTATCCGAACGGAAAATGCACTCGGTTATATTTTATAAAGTGACGTTGAATATTTTAAAGTGCTAACTTGTCATCCATTGCATACTATATTTCAACTTGATTTCTACTGGGATTTATAGAGTAGTAAACTCTCACAGGTTATCTTTTCCATACTTTCCATATACCCCAACAAATACAAATATGCGACGATGAGGTCAGGGTTTTCTATTGCTTACATTGTTAAACTGTGAAAATGACTCGAATGAGAAAAGTTTCATAGAAAACCGCGTTTTCCAATGAGTATTTCGAGTGATTATAGCCGTTCAATAATATCATCACTACTGCGAATAGGAAAGGAACTTTTTTTTGAAACTGAAACAAAAAAGGTATGTTGGCTCGGTGCTGGTATGAACTTGTTGATGTTACTAGTTGCTGCTCCAGTAGGGTAGGGCGGGGCTAGTTGAGCAATTTTTCATTTGAACGGTTATAGCTCCTCAACTATGAGTTTTAGCAGATTGTCATATATCCTGATGGATTACTCATTTATCCCTCTGCAAAAGTGTCTATAGTAATTTATTTCTACGAAGTCAAATTCGAAAGTTACAGGTGTTCGAATCCAGAAAGTCAAATATGCTCAACATACCCCATAGGTGAGGTAAGTTGAGCAAGGGAATGGGAAATTGAGCACTTAGAAAATGTAGGCAAACCACGTGTTCAATCATAACTGGATATGGAATAAAGTATGTCTTAGTCAATCATTTTTTTATTTATAGTCTTTCGATGACAAAGCAACAAAAGTTTTCCATTTGAATAATAAACTGCTAATATTCGGATTCACGATTATTTCACTCTTTCGTCTCAAAATACACAATCCGTACGTGTATTTGATGCGATTGACGAATCGTCACTGGCGGTCTCGCAATAAGTTCCCCTCCTACGACTCTTCCTTTTGTTCATTTGATGCCTCTGCGTATGATGAATAGTTTTCGAGATATTCCGAATGCCCAACTTACCTCAATGCTCAACTAGCCCCGCCCTACCCTACTTCTGGTAACTTGCTATTTCATCAGTCATAAAGGTATAACGCGTTTTCTTAAACATTTATCTATTCGTTAAATTATAATAATGAAGAGTTGAACGTGGAGCATGAAGATTTCCAGAGAACTCAATAAGCTATGGCTGAGAATGTATCTGAAATATTATCATGACTGCACGCAATTGACGTAATCCCTCATTTTCATTCTGAAAAACTGTAAATGCGCAGGCTGACCAACTAGAAAGTTTGACTCTCACTGTGAATCGACTCTTGCATCGTGTTCTAAGTGGAAAATAAGCACCATTTTATCAATTTTGCTTTGAGATTACCCGACCACAATTGTCATCAGACAGAATATAAATGAAGAAATGACAGACAAACGACCGCTGTAAATTATTTACATTATTATATATATATTCGTAAATTAGAGCATGGGCGAGACTTCGTATGTGTGGGCAATTACACCCATTTTCAAACTGGTGATATTTGATCATATTGCACATGTATATGATCAATTCTAGCCCCAGCGAGTATGGATGATACTTCACAGATTCTCTGCATATTCAATTTGTTCTCCACAAATCGTTTGGATAATTGTCATTCTTTTGCTTCACGTATAACCACGAATGGTCACCAAGTGGTTCACGATTCAATCTCCAATAAAATCATTTTATTGTGTGTCCATGTTCATAATAAATATGTGTATGTACGGTAGTCCGGTGGAAATGAATTCGGATAGTCAGCTGTGATCATTTTTCAGATTCTTGTTACAACTCTCTGATGCGACAGTTACATGCACACCGAAAAAAAAATTAAAAAAAAAAGAAAAATGGAGAAAACCTGAAAATTACATTCGCTCTGTTAAGCATAAATTATTTTTGTTAACGGATGAGAGAATGAAACGAACCAGAAATTTTGTAGGAAAAATTGAAAACAACATTTGTTTCCACTTCTTTTCCTGCCTATTGTTTTTTATTTTTTGAGATTTTAACAGTCGAAATTTTTTTGTTTCAAAAATGTAGCCGGGTGTGTGCGTAAATATTTCACTCCCCATCCGCGCGGTTTTCAGAGTACTATGACAATACCATGAGAACTTTGCGAAAATTCTCTAAAAATATTTACAAAGTTCCTTTTCGTTTTGCACTGCAATACATTTTATTTATTCACTTACATCCCCGTCGCCCTGCAACTTTCTCTACCTTCGTTTCACCTTCCTCGTGTACATAAAAGTTACTCTCGTCTCGCGTACTCAGTTATACCTTGGAGTGTATATAGATATATTCAGCATACGCACGTGTGTCACGTCAGTAACAGAACACAAGAAATTGTATAAGAAAGAAGAATGAAGAAGAGGTAGTGTGGTAGATATACATATATATGTATGTATATATGTATTGAAGGAAAGGAAAAAATACCATATAAAAAAGTGAATAAAAGGTGAAAGAAAGAAAACGACGTGAAAATGGGACAAGAGACAAAATACGAAAAGCAGTAGCCTCTGTGTATGGGAATATAGTTGGCGAGAACAAGCCAGTTTGGACGCAGCAAACATGTTCTTACCGGCACATTCACGCTCACATACGCATATATACTTGGAAGAAAGAGAAAAGAAACTCCCTCGAGGTCTATACGTTCTCGAGACACTTTTATGAGCGTGTGTTGCATATACCCAAGCGTGAATATGCACACAATAAAATATGCTGCACACACTATAGACGAGAAAACGGATAATAGTTCATATCACATACATCTGGGAAGTGATAGAAAATTCTCTTAATTATAGTACTTTCATTGAAATGTACTTTTTAATTTTCATCTGATGCATTATTGTGTGTCAAATGTCAATGAGGTGATTGCGCATGGGTGATTGTTGTGCAAGTTAATTTTATGGCTCTCGGTATATTCACATAAAAGTGACATGAAAGACACGCGGGCATATACATACGTATCAACCATTGAAAAAAAAAATATTACGGTGAAATTGAAGGGCGGAAAGTACTCGCTTAGAATCGAGAGAGTCTTGCACGCGTTTATTTTATTTTTATTTTTATTTTTATTTTTATTTTTATCATCGCTTCTTCTTTTTTCCGTCGGTAAGTCGACGATCGTTATCTTCAACTGCGGTATTCCTGCATGTACGCATACATGTGGATGTGCATGTATGTGCGACCGTATCACGTACGAAGTAATGTGGATAACTGCGATGGTGGAACCGTCTGACGATGGGCAATATAATCGACTGGTCGTCGCCAAGTGGAATGCGTATAAAAAAAATTGAGGAAGAAGACGAACAGCAACAACACATACACATTACAGGGAGTCGCTACTCACTTTTTGTGCGTAATGAGTTTAAGTCACGAAACATACAGTGGAAGAAAGAGAAAACAACAGTTCGTGGAACACTTTGGCCATTTCCGACTGGTGCGAGGGAAGATATGACGTGCATGGTGAGCTTTTTGACCATCCATACTTTCAACGTCAATATTAAAGCTGAACATGTAAACAAGTAGGTTTGCTACGAAGGACATTTATTCTCTTTGTCGTGATGGAAAAAAAATGAATATTTCGCTTCACACATTGGATTTAATAAAGTATACAATTTTCGATATTGAGGTTAAGAATTTTAATTAATTTTATATATCGACATCATTCGCCATGTAGCTATTTCATTCAAAATGAATTACCGATGTGTTGGGTAAGAATATATGTTGAAAATGGAAGAGAGAAGAAATATATGTGGCACATCCCTCCGCCCATATGTCGGTAGAAGATGGACGATCTGAGATTTATTTACCACTCATTTTCTTTCCCTCTCCTCCGATCTTTCTTGGCATCCACACAGGACAAATTATCTCGGTGCGCGCAATGAGATCGCAATATATTACTAACCGAGAAATTAAATACACACATATAAACATGTTCAGACACGGATTCAAACACAAGTCTGAAAGGTCTCGCAGCGTGGCGTCGCCGAGTGTCCGTAACGTAATAATAAAAATTATTTATAAGCCATACTGTGGTGTTGTGAAAAATAAATGCCGTCGAAATGGTCTCTCTCAATGTATTTAGCATTCATAAAGTTGATTTGATGAATGTCTAGACCATTATTCGTGAATAATCTATAAAAAATCGTCGGAAATAATGGTATAGATTGTATTCTCATATCATGGTAATTGAATAAACGTCAAACAATTAATTCTTCATTGCAGGTGACGGTTGTATGTGTGTGAACTGGAGATATTCGTGCCGAGTTCTATATCAACCATCAGTCTCTTCACTAATAGATTCACGAGTGCACTGCCAGCAGCAGCACCGCCAGGGTCGCACCATTGTACTGAAGACATGGGCTTGAGTAAAGACAGCAGTACAGCTATATGGTGAGTGGATCTATATGCATATACGTATGCAGTAGCAGTAGCAGAATGCAGAAGCTGCATGTATATGAGTTGATGGATGGTGCATGGTCCTCACGAGGACCATTAGCACCCCTTGCGCGTCCAAACGATGAATCTCAGAAGAGTCAGACAACCTTGTTTCACACCTCCTCTTGTTTCATTTTTTTCATTTTTCTTCTCACACGTTCACCAAAAAATGAATGGGAAAAAAGTCGATAATGACGTCCCAGGTGACCTAGACACATACGAAAATGTCTTTGTATATTTTATTGGACATTACGGATTCTCACGATGAAAGAATCATCGTCCTCGTCCACATTTGCTTTTCATTACCTCTTCTAAATGCGCACACGATAAATCTCATTATTTGCTCTATCGCGCTACTCATAGAAAGCATGTCCACAATGCGATGTCCCTCGTGTGTCGTCTCTTGTGATAAGTCTCTTATATTTTTTATTCAGCACTGCTCTTTAAACCATCTGCGAGTCACAGAGATATTTTTCAGAAAGAAAAATAAATATATATTTGTACTTGTGATGTAATTTCAGAAAAGTGAAAGAGTACTTTGTTGAAGTGAAGTTGGAACGACACGTCACAACTTGTCTCGACAAATGCGATTACAAATATTTATAAAGACGGTCCATTTCTGTCTCCAAAATATAAGAGGAATGGATAATTTATAGAAGGACCCAGACCGTATCTCTCGTATATAACGTACGGCTCTATATAACATACCAAGGTGTCATTCCCCCTTTTGTATAATGGAGGTGAGAGTGAAAAGGGACAGTGGTGTTTCAGCCCCTTCAACAGTAGAGCCTACTTGACAAAATATATGTTTATATATGGGTGACAGAGGCTTGTGTTCGTACGTGTGGTCCCAGTAGACATTTTATCTCGACAATTCTCGTTTGAACTACAAGTAAATAAAAAATACAGAACAGAATTAAACACACTCAATCATCTCCACTGCGAACGATCTCACCCACGCATTCCTTCCTCCATGCGCTAATCTCAGTGTCAATTTTTCATTAACAATATTTTGGCATACTTAATAAGTTATGCGCATTCTCAGAGTATTTTCCTTTTTTCTCTTTCCGAATGTGTGTTTGATACTATTCAGCGATTTCGAAGCATAAATAACATTGGATCTATAAGTCTAGTGTGTGAAGCAGACGCTCTGCAGATCTTTATAGAAGACTCAACTTTTAGTTCGCTCATTATTGTTCATTGCGATATTATAGTTGTAGAATCCTTCCATCACTCCCGGTGGAATAAAAAAGTTAAAAACCTTCATGTGGCTCTCACCACCCCTACAATCATTTGATCGCTGTCACGCTCGTTATCTTACTGCTTCACACCAATATTTATGTCTGTATATATAATCACAAGTGCATAAGCCTTGTAGTGAAGTACGATCGATGTTTGACAGCGTTTCGTCTCAACATGTTACAGCTTATCATATAGAGTTTCTACTTGCGCCCCATTTTATATTAATTTCAAGCCCCACATATCCACTCACATACTCAGAGGATTTTCATAACTTCGATGAACAATGGGCAGATTGAAAATTGATGAAATATGCGTAACATAATCGTCGTATTATCGACGCGGTACAGTAATTTAGTAGAGAAATTTGAATGAGAGCGAAAAATTGTAACCACAGTTTTTCTACCTCTGAACTCTGCAGCCATAGTGTAAATCGTTGGAATGTTATATAAATCGTATATTACATGTGACACGTTTATCGATCATGCTCGTTTAACGTACGTCCAACCCCCAGATGATAAATATATGCATCTATATAGGTGTTTGTATGTACATATACTCATAAAAGCATCGATTAAACAGGACGAAACGAGTTTTTGGTCCCGTTTATTGATCGATGACGTGTGGAGTAAATGTAGCGTTACAGAATACATACAGACATCGACTTCGTTTAAGTATTTGACAGTCATTGGAATATCAAAATATTATATGTGGGCGGTTAGATGAAACACGTGCTAAATAATCGGATAATCAGCTTCGATATAATGTGACGATGTTGAAGTACGATATTTCATAGATATCAAGTGAAAAGAGAAAAAATGGTGTTTCTAGCATCTTTTGTCACTCTTTCATTGCTAATTAATGAATGAGAATAGATGATCACGAGGAGCAGATAAAATTTGTGTTCAAATTCATGTAGATATTTGATATGAAGTTTAGCTGACGGCATATAATAAAGTAGCGATTTACAATATGAAGATCGTTATTGATCAAATTAGATATTCTGATGTAGATTGAAAAACAGTATTTAACTTTTAGTATTCTTATATTGACCTCTCGCCAATCGGGATATGAATTTATGTACGTAATAACAAGTTCTGTGCCATGAGATATATGTGAAAGAGCGACAATAATTATTAATAATCAAATCAAATAACTCGACCATACAACGCAACAGAATTTTATATTTATTTTCGTATCGCAACTAATTTTATCCTCAAGAATTCTCCTAGTACATGTCGGTAGCGATTAATGAAATTTGATGGGACAGTACTGGGACAAATAAATTCCTGTCATACTGATCATATGCATATATGCTTGTGAAAATTGGCATGGGAAGTGCTTTTGTGTAATGCCGTCAGTCCAACTTCCAATTAATAATAACGAGCGATGTGCCAGCATTTTCAATATTACGCAAAAATTATCGGTCCAAACGCGACGATGCTCTCTGCGCATTATTGCACAACAATTAATCGACTGCCATCCACTCTCTCATTTCTTCATTCCCATTCGTATTCCCATCCGCACATTTTCTCACCTACACATTTGTGATTGCGGTGAGTTGGACATGGTGTCGCCGGAAAATGTGCACGGGTTGTACATGGTAGATTCCCACTGTGCGCGCGAATAATGATGAAAAAATAAAAATGAAAAAACGGTGTATTATACACTGGCACGCAGTTAGTAATAAGTATATGCACATTCAGCAAAAGCTCGATATTATATGTTTATAAATAAATATATGTACATACATAGGAATGAGAACAACCAGACTGGATGTCCGGTTTTATTTGCAAAAGCGCACACGAGCAAAACAAAACGAATACCATTGGACACCCCAACTGAATAATTAGTGAGAGCTGAAAATGAAAGTTGTCTGGTGGTGTGCAATATTTGGTTGCATGTGTATGCATTCGTGTATCCGTGTCCGCCTCACTCTCGCTCGCACTTATTTGACACTCCAACTACCCTTCCATGTTTAAATAGATCTATTTACCTATATGTATTCGTTGGTAGTAGGCAGTAGGTAAATGTGCAGTCGATGTAACCCCGACGTCCGTTTCAGCTTCATCGCAATTTCATCGCCGGCGTTTCTGCCAATATATATCTCGCTATATGCATGTATATATGTGTATGTGTAATCTCGTTGAATGTTGAGCGCGCGAGAGAGGCCACTTTGATAAATCGCATAGTCACTATTAACGTGCCTGGTAGTTCGCTCCAATTGTTATATGGAGAGGATGATTAAACTTACGAGAAATGAAAAAAATTTCACCAATTATTTATGTCCATTTGTGAAATTTCATTTTCTATTTTTCATTATTTACCTATGGCATACAAAGTTTATTAAAAAAAAACCTTCCGGATTTTTTATGCATTTTTTTTTCATCGTCAACAGTTGACATCCATAGCTGATGAACAGTCACACTGAATAATATTCTTCTCCGATATGTTCTGAGAAATTTCTCATAAACAGAACACTGAAAAACCTTTTCCTGAGAAAATCAGTACGTCAGCAATGTCCTGAGAAGGTAACAGTGCTTAACGAATCAGAATAGCTCAAAGCATACACAAACTTCCTGCACATATACACTCACAAACATGTCGCATAGTTGTGACAACGACCATTTTCACGCTCGTGTCGTGCAAACACACACCTGAGAGTGCCACAAAGCGGGCGAAATCGTGTGAGAATCTTCTACTTGTATAGGTATATTCTATATACTTGCGATCTGATCGGAATTTCGAGGACGTTGCTATTTCATTAATTGGACCACTGGTGTTTCCACAGATAGATTTGAACCACTCACACTCTAGCGAGCCAGTGCAAATGTTCATATACATAGCTCTGCCTTTATCCTCATATCGAACTAGCACTCTTGCCCGTGCTCAATATAACGTAGAGTTTCATCGCGCAGAGCTATCGGCCACGGCTTATATCAATTCAGTCAATTCGGTCAGGTATAAGCCTGTTTGCACGTATAATGCGTGAAGGTATTGGAGAATATCCATTGAGTCTCACTCGTAATATTTGGCACAACCAAGACTGTTTCTCACTCAATGCATACACCTTGATGAGCTACATGTCGATAGATGCTTCACAAGCCGGCATTTGTACATTTACTTTGTGCAACATCTATGTGGAGAGTTACAATCTCATATGTATATATTGTTTGCTTGCTAACCTCACTATCGATTCTGCTTGTGATGTGTATGGGTTATTCTTCCGCAATGTTTATGATGCAGAGTGGAGACTAAGCAAAATAACAAATGGTAAATTAATTTTTTTAATTTACAATTAATTCATAATTTTACTCAACACTTCACAACGATGATGGCGCTCAAAGTGCACATAATGACGCCTAAGAAAAATGAACGCGAATTTTCTATAGAAAACTCAAGTTGTCCTACTTGAAAAATTTTTCTTCAGAAATTCGATCACATCTTTCATTTCGAATTTTCCTACATAACCTACAACTTTTCATGCAACTTCCCAAAAGTCATACACAAAAGTTCGAGTAAAGTACTCAACACAGTGACGTAACCAATTTCAGGCGTAAACTTGCAACAACACAACTGCCAATAATATTCAAGTCAGCAACAGTCAGAACATAGAGGAGATTGTGAGATTGATAGATGAATTATTTCAGCCAATGAGCGGAGTATGCAGAAATGTATTTTTATTCGAGAGAAGTCGCAACAAAGTGGATGACAAGAAGTCGTTGTCAGTCTAGTCTACCATCAGGAATATCAAACGAATTGTCCTTGCAATAAATCCATGTTTATCAAGATCAGACTCGTTTGCTTTTGCTTGTGGTGAGCGCGCGCACAAGTGCCACACGTCTCCATCGTTGTCGTCATCGCGCTGCAACTAAAACTCCAATTCTTTGCCTCTACTACAAATATATACGCGAGTTTGTTGAGGGTCTTGGGAGCAATGAGTGTGGGCGATTTAAGAGCGTACGTGCTCTGGTGCGAATCTCAGGAACAATTTTGCCGACTGCTTTTATCCTGTGGAGGAAAACGACCGCTGCACCAACGGCACAAATGCGAAACGATAAGAAAAAAAAGTCGAATGGAGTAGAATGGAGGTAAATAAGTGGAATAAAAATACAGAGATGCCATCGAATAAAATGGTGGGCTGGATGCATGAACGGTATTGAAAGAACGAGCGCGTATTGAGTGAAGTGAAAATGGAGAATCTTTGTATCAGAAACTCACATCATCACACTCCCAAGTGTGTTTTTTTTTGTTTCAGCAGTCGTGACACGTGGGAATGATTTGTACACAATTCTCATGCCATTGCGATCAACTTTGAAAATATTCAAATGAAATTTGTAAGTATTTCATTCGTATCTCCGCGACTCATTTATATATTCAATTGATAGCTAACAATAATTGTACAAATGTGATTTCGTCATGTATACTTTCCCATAAATACGATCTGCATTATTGCGAGACTTGGGTAGGAATGCATGTGTGTCTGTGCGCATACGCAGTCACATTATATATTATCCATACACAATATTTCATGCATGTGCCGAGAGCCCCAAGGGTATCATTGTGCGTTGCGTGTTTTCCCTTGTTCTCTCATACTCAGTCAAGAACGATTGAGGAAAATAATTTAACTATGGAACGTATATAGTCAAACATATGAGCGTACGTGTACAATAAATATTGTATAAGTGTGTAAAGGAATATGTACAGCAGAGCGAGCGTCGGTTGCTAGTATTGGCTTTGCGTCCACCCAACCGATATATCCCTATATGTAAGTTCATTCTTTGTGAATAATGATAATGCGATGCTGGTCGAGGCCCTGTAGGAACAATACCCGAGTTATGCCCCGCTCTTCATCCTCTCTCTTTCACTTCTCTTCCTTTCGTCTCATCATTTTTATTTCCTATATTCTATCAGCGTGTGGGTGGACGTCCAGTCCCTACAAGAAACTCACGGTGAATGGGGAAGAGATGCTACAAGTGAGGGGGAAAAATGTTATGAACGTTATGACAATGTTCTTTTCCGTGTGGAATTTTTGGCCGCCGCTCTGCAGAGAGTTTACATCACATCTAATAATAATTTTTTTACGGTTCACACTAACGATTTTGGAATGAGAAATTTTTATGCGAGTTTATTGGATGTAGAGTACGGAAAATGTATAAAAATTGACGTGAAGAAATTGATTTGATCCAAAATGAGCGGCAGAAAAATGACGCATTGTCCAAACAGTGTGTGGTGAGTGTGATTATCGTCCAAAATACGGCAGAAACGAAAATTGACGAATGGTTACTATTTCAGGATAATTAATAGTTTTATTATTTCTCCTATTTTTGTTCACGCACTCGCAGACGCGTGCACGTGTATGTGTGGGTGGGTGGATGTATTTTAAAACCGCACGATTCATCGTGACATTTAATTTTCCCCCAAAGATATCTCGCGCACTTTCTGGTATTACAAGTATAAGTCTTGTTTAGACACACCCCACTCACGCTTTTCTCACGAGACGCGTCTTATAAATTTTACACTCATACAGACCAAAATGAAATGGATGGCGAGAAATAAAAATAATGAAATAGCACCAAGGGTTTTATCGTGCACTCAAACAAAATTGTGTGACTGAGTGAAATAAGTTGAAATCAGTAGAAAACAGAATTATCAGACAAATGTTTCAACTAGTGCGATTGATTAACGGTGCTGTCAGAATTTTTCAAGAGATGTGACGCATCCTTCCACAGTGCAGAAAATGGAATCTATCTGAGCGTTACAAATATAATATCGACACTCGTATTAATCATATCAATCCGTTTTTCATAACCGTTTCCAAAATAACAGTTTTTATGAACAAATCTCGAGAGTAAAACTCGCGGCTTTTTGTATTCCCAATTGATAAAAGTGCAAATGAAATGATATTTATGAGAAAATATATCAAAACTCTGCGCTACCATCACATACTAAATTTAGGAATCTTTTCCTTTTTTTTCCCATGGATCCATCCAAGACGCAAATACGTTAAACTCATATAACATACATTAAATCTTTCATACATTTCTCGCAAGTACAAAATACTTTTGCAAACATCACAATAAATATATATACATACGTAGTTGCATATAATACATAGACAGTTAAGAATAGCAAGGAAAGCGAGTCATGACAAATGTTGGATAAATGTCTTGTGTCCGCTAACTGGAGTATTGTTATGCTACGCGATTCGGTTAACTCGTCAGTATTATACAGTATTATATATCGTATGTCATATTTATTCTCCTATACTCCATCTTCTTTTCAAGCATTGCGCATTCGTCACGGAATATTTTAACGCACATAGTCACCGACGCGGAAATAAGGAGGCGCGAAGATATTAAGCGACGCGCTTAGATTCAATGGGACAACAACGCCAATCATTTTCTCTCATATCTCTGTTCAGCATCTTCGTTCCATCTCTTTCTGTTATTTCATCTTTAGCCTCTTCACCATCGCACATCTTGCTTTGTATCATTGTGAAGTGCTGGCCACTATTTTTCAAGCACCGTGACATTGTCAAAAAAATAATTGGAGCTTCAAGAAGGAAATTCTATTGAGATCTCCACCTCCTTATACTATTTTGTTTAATATGATACCTATTTTGATTTTGTATAATACAGAATATTCATTTACATTCGACGCAATATAGAATCATGACATTCTCATTTTCCATTAGGATTCGTGGACATTATTGGACATATTCACGTAATTTATTTCATGCATTTATATTAACATTACACGATATAGAGCTCGTTGTTTCGGCTTTATAATTAGAAATTCCCGGCACCATAACATTTTGGCCATGCTCCCGAAAGTGTTGAAAAATATGGTCCGTCAAAATATCAGGGTAATAATTTAAAAGATATGGAGAGAGCGAAAGAGGTGACGTGGTAGGTATTTTGCCGGGAGGCGCTCAATCGATGTGTAAATGTATATGTGTATATAATGGTCAGTGAGCCGCAATAAAAACGGGCAAAGGCACGTCTAATAAACCGGCTAATAGGAAACGTTATACGACTCAAGACTCGTTGCGACCTTCATATATGAAATAATGTACAGTCATTTTGAGTTTGTGTTTCTATTGCGACGTTTGATATTAATCTCTTGGACAAAAAATTTCATTCTTCAACTAACATCGCAGGGAAAAAAGACAAAATGAAGTTTTTTCTTTTCAAAAAAGTCCAGTAAATTTTTTATTTTTTCCTGCCGCTCGTCTCGTGACAAATTACGACGGAAATGGCAGGGTGGGCCTTGAATGTCAGCCAGAATGAGGATTGAAATTACCGCTACAGTACGAGGAGAAAAAAAAACAGTGGAGAAGTTGAAATCAGAGGGAAGAAGAGAGAATTTAATCGATGCTCTGCGTTTTTACGATACGACATGGGACAAGCGACGGAATTTTGTCGTATTTTATTCTTCCACAGTTCCTGAAGGGAAGAGAGAGTGCGAAAGTAAGGCGAGTCTGGTTGGATACTTTATCTTCGTAATCACAAAAGCATATCATATGAGAGAAAAAATCATCAAGTATGAATGGTCCTGGTGTGTACTCACTAGCGAGACAGATAATTGTAACCTTCCGGACAGGAGCTCCTAAACTCTACTGATTAATGGAGGTAAAGTCTTTCACTATCAGTTGAAAGAATGAAAATAGAGTAGATTGAGATAAATAAATCACAAATACGAGTGAAAATTTCTCTTCAACCTACATAAATAGCTGAGACAGGGAAAAATTAACCGATGCCGTCATATAATCACACATTTACATATTCAAGTTCAAACGCCTGCACATTCTTCTTCCTTCTCCTCTTCTTGTATCCTTTTCATTTCCATCCTCCCGATGTCAACGAGTCGAGTGTGACAGAGAGAGAAGTGTGTTCTGTATGATTGTTTGAATTCATTTGTTACTGAGTTCTCGATTTTCGTTTTTCGATCCCCGCTCTCTACTCGCATATCCATTCATTCCACAATCCCATTCCTCTTTAGAAGTTAGCGAGAATTCAGGGTGGTCCGTAGAATTTGCTGATGATTCCCCAATACTGATTGATCTGTATAGCAATGGTTGAAAGAAAAATTGAAAAACGACGAGAATACTGTTCGAAACTGTGACAGAAAAGCTTTTCTGTATTTTGGGTTTGTCATCTTCACAATTTTAATCATCTCTTGCTATTGTGGCGATCATTCACAACGACATAACAGCACGCTCAACAGACATTCCCAGTTGAATAAGTCGAATTCCATGCTCGAGAGTTGATTCTCCGGTGAAACTTTCAATGAAATAAATGAATTGACCAAGAGGAGTGACACTAATTTCTATACGGCACTGGTCAATGAATCGACAGTCTCAAGATTTCCCGCATGATGGATTCATGGCTGATTGGTGATCGTCGCATATCAAAAAACTTATTACATCAATAACAGGATGTACCAACTTTCTGTTACATTTCATCGAGAGTTTTCATGGATATCATCTCTCAATATTCATTTGTAGGATCATCAGTATAGTTATTCAATCCATCGAATTTATTTTGTCGAAACGTCTGACGTTAACATACACAGACAATCACGAACAATGCTGCATTCATGTGTAAGCATGATCGTATAATCCAATACGACGTGTATAACACTATACACGTAATCGCATTTGTTTGTAATTCAAAGCCGTGAAGCCATTGCTGGGACGTCGTGTGCGGTGACAAGAGTTGTGAGCTGCCATGAAGCAATCGATTTGAAAGCGCTGCATTCAAAATGGAAATGAAAATAGTGTTCCAATTAAAAAAAAAATTTATATTTCGCTGCACCGCGAAATAAACTTGCAGATGAAATGATAGAAATGGAATATGATTATTTCAAATCTATATTTTATCATTATGAGTCCATTTGCATAATTGTATTCTGTCACGTTCCCGGAGAAAGAACCGCCACCAGTCATCATAACAATGAATAAGAGTGATTAATTAATTACATCGTTGCTAATTGATACACAATTCGACCCATCTGCATCGAGATTATTCGGTTATTCGACTAAAAGTTTATTCGACATAAATCGTTCTGTAGGTGAACTGAGACGAGAATTTTCTATTTATATCTGGTTGGGTCAACAATGGACACTCCGCAATCATATGTTTACGATTTTTATGGAGGTTCCCGAATATTTGTCGATTAAAATTTCGATTTGTCACCAAAGGATGACAATTCTATAAATCGATCGCTATATGTTGCCATTCGTCAACAACACAGCCAGTGAATTCATCTCTTCATTTGATATTCACATGTCACTCAAGTGGTCCACCACACATTCAAAATTCTGTTCAACTCGCATTTATGCCCACCAACAACCATTATATCGTGACAAATAACTTGTTACCGATCCGGAACACTGACCGAATGACCTTCCACCCAAAATTTATAAATGGATATTTAATTGCACTGTCATCCATTTGTACATATATATTCAGTATTAATATCTTCCGTCCGTAGGCACGAAATCGCCGCACGCGCTCATCACCATTAACCTCAAAGTATTACATAAATTTTGTAATATTTTCAAAATTCACTCACAGACCGAACCCGAATATTAAAAAGTATTTTGTTCGAGAGTGTAAGGTTAAAAAGTTAATCATTAATTCAAATAAGACTCACCTACTAAATAAGCGAAAGCGGAAGTCGCGGGGATTTTTGAAATTCATAGTCAACCCTTCAACGGTTTTTTTAGTGAAACGAAACGGACATATTTGGAGTTAAGACGTGGGGGATTAAGATGAGGATGTAGGATATCAGTGGAAAACAGTGACTGCGCGCGCGGATTATTTCTTGTCTACGTTCAAAAGTCTAAAAGCAAATGCTACGTATTGTATCGTAAAGTATCCGATCATGGAGCAAAGTCGCGCGCTCAGTAAGGCGCTGGGGGATATAAAAATGTATGTATAGATGTGTATAAAGAATAAAGAATAAAAGAGAGGAAGATAAATCCAACTCTGGACGTACGTTTCTCACATTGTGTACAGTGTTTCCGTTCCTCATAGACCACTCTCTCGGCCCGTTTGTCGACGAATTAACGTTAATCCTTCTGTGCAACGATGCTTCACTCCCGCATCATCTTGCCCAGGAGATTTCTTCCATACCTGATATCGCACCCGGAAGCCCATCATTCTCCATCTCTTTTCTACTTATTGCTTCGCATCACATCTTTACGGATATACCCCCATTCGTCTCACTCTCTCACAAAGGCTATGTACAAAACATCAACGGTAATAGCAGAAAGTCATAGAATGAGTTGCTAGAGAACTACTTCGTCTTTACCACCGTTCCACTACGATCTATACATATATATTAATCTGTGCTGCTTTCAAAACTTCAATGATCTCATTAATTTTAATGTAGACACTATTTGGCGTTTCCATTCATATTCAAATCGTATGAAAAGACACAGACAATAAAAATAGTTGTAGAAATAAATAGGATTATGAAGGAAAAAGATTTTCATCCCATAGAAATACGACAAACTGTTGTGATATTATGAGATTACTAATTGTTTTCATTGCTGGATTCAATCGCGAACCGACGAAAATTCTGGGGACTTTGAGTTGTGTTTTTTCGCTAGTATCGTAGGAAAATTTAGTAAAGTGAATTCAAATATCTGAACCTCCGAATCAGTTTTCGCGTGTTCTGCGAATTTTTTTCTATCCGATTTAATGTCGAGAAATTCTTTCGCTTGGATTTCCCATGAAATCATCATTATTCAAATTTTCCTCTACTTTATGCTTCACACCATATTAGGCAGGATCGCGTGCATGCATGTCGATTTTATTATTTAATTTGTTTTTGTATTCTACCCATTTTTTTCTTCTATCTTGCGATATATTTTATATATTTTCACTTTATTTAAATACATACGAAGCGACCATAGGCCATACGGTTAAGAGAGAGGGTTCACGAGGGTACGCTGCTGCGATTCGTGCAGACGAAAACTGCGCTCGTGACGGTTGAGCTTCGCGGGATGTAAAACACATCCTCTTCTCCTTGTATTCTCCTTCATCGTATTCCTCCCCATATTGCTACGTTCATCGTGATCGTGAGGTCGCATTAACAGTATTTCTGTGCAGTTTATACGGAGTTTGTGTGTGCTCGACTGAGTACGCGAGAGCTGTGGAGCAATGAAAGTGACGGAGACAGTAAGAGAAGGACGGAAAGTCTTGACCTCCCCAGCAGGCACAAACATGCAAAGAACGAGTACCTGTTGGCTGCTTCGTTGTCTCGACAATATCGCAAACACTTTGAGATACCTATCGACATTGCTGAAAATAATAATAAAAATTGAAAGTGGATGAAAAAACCCCTCCGCTTCAATATTTTCTAAAATTTATTTTGGAATTCATTGAACATTCATTTCTGACAAGAATATCACATGCCATCATATATTATGAGAGTGCTGTGTTTCATCAAAAAGTGTTTTCCAAGAGACGATAAGGAAAAATTCATCAAATTTGAGTAATTTCAACTCTGTCACGAAGTGACGAGAGTTGATCCAATTATACAAAAATTTTAATATTCAGAAATATTCTGTTGGGAGATTGTTCATCTGAATAATTTCAAATGAAGAATTTCTATTGAAGATTTCTCTTCTAGTGACATTCTGTATTTTCAGCGACAACAGCAGACATCATGAACCTTTTCACTATACAACTGTACTGACGTCATAGAAGAATGTCAGAATTTGAAATGATTAATAATCACGGAATAACATCGAAATTCCTAAAATCGATTCCACCAGGAAAAGAAAAGGCTGAATGAAACTTGCATCCACTTTTGCGCGGCGAATTCATGCAGTTACACCAAACCCCAATTTGATATCTATTTCAATTTGATATTTTTGTCACATTGAAAGGTGAGTGGGAAACAAAATAAACATACACGTGTACAGTAAAATATGGAAAAGTTAGCGCAAAAGAATATGACCATGATGGCCAAAGCGGTGGGTCAGAGGCCAGTTACGTGCCAGTGTTGTTCGCGGCAAAGTACAAGGTACCTACGTTGCCTACCTTGGGCTTCTTGCCAAGACTTTCAACATATGAAGACCCGAACATACGAGCCCCCACCACCACCATCACCACCACCATCACCACCAACACACTAACAATATCCTAGAGGCGTACAGTCTCTCGTCTCATGTTTCGCCCTCACCTTTCTCCACAGTCGCAGATACAGATAAAATAACGTAGTCACATATAGACACATACACACCTGCTCAAACACACTCGAACTCGTTACTTTCTTGGCCGTGTGCAGTGGATTCTGCATTATATATCCTGCTTCTTGGCAAATGTTACCACTCCGCACACACGCAAACCGAATGCTTTGTCTATTACATACATCTATACACATTCATAATAAACCAAAAATAAAAGAACCGCGTTAGTGCTACGATTGTTTTTTTAATGTTGCCACTGGCGGAATTTATCGAGTGGCAAAGTAAAATAATTTTGTGGCTGATAAGAAATGTTCGCACCTCACCAAATGTCTATATATTCACTGCCATATCCTCTCATACATTGTGTGTCCACTGCACATTCACGGTGTATATAAACAACTCCATATACATTGTATGTCTCTACACATATACAAGTAAATTACACTACTGTGATACTGTGTAGGCGGTTTTGTCGTTTATTTATTTATTCATATGAGATATAAGTATCTGTACACTTTAGCTACTATCTGCGAGGGAGCATACGAGGAAACATACGAAGGAGCATACGAAGGAGCATGCGTGGAATGCGCGACCCAGACTGCCGCTCGCGTACGCATTATCCTTACATTACGAGCCATTTATTCGATCAGCTTTATACAACAATCTACATAAACATATATACAACTCTCGTGTTAGGGCTCATAAACAACAGTTTTGTCTTCTTTGGCTGCATGTTTGAAAAATATATATCGTGGGCGAGGCAAAACAGCTCAAGACGTACTGGAGTAAGATGAAAAAATACATGTATATATGCGTAGCAATGAAGGAGTAGGAGAAAGGAAGAGTAGGGCGATAGAATATAATTCTTTTTCTTTTCTTTTTCTTCTTCTTTTATGAACCTACGCAGAAGGAGAGCGCATCTATCGTCACGAGCGCACTTCCTCTGGCAAAACTTCATGTAAAAACATCCCGGTTGCTAAATTTTCGATCCTTTTCAGTTCTCTCCCACTCTCTTACACTCCCGTTTCTGTATCCTGCCCCTTCTGGCATCGACGAGACAGGAATTTTTATCGCAGCACATAAATTTCGCACTCACATCCTGTGTGGAGTATCGTCGCCAATATATATATACATATAAACGTGCTGTATATATTGACTTATGTATAGTGATGTGGCTAGAATAAAGGGGCGAAAGTCTCGATGAGGGATGATATCATAGTTTGACGGTAAAAAAATTGTTTTATTTTACAAAATGTCATGTTATTGAATTGTTTCACCACCGAATTCTAATAATTACAGCAGATCTGGAGCGAAACTTGTGAGACAAATTCACAGACCATAATTGTGAACGTTTTATGTTATCGAATGTCAATGTCAACAACGTTGAATTATTCTATCAATTGTCACCTCTTAAATCGTTCGAAATGTTTCAGAATTTTCACCATCATCAATGCTCACAATCAAGTTGTGTTTATTCATCGATCCAAATAGATAAAATCAAATTAGTACATTGAGAACTGAAAATTTTTCGCGGATGAAAAAAATTCATCTGTCATTTGTCTTCTATGAATATAGTTCGTGATTTTAATATCGGTATGAAGAGCACCATAACCACATCATTGTGCGCGAATAAATTCTCGAGTTGGGTATATTTTCAGGTTGATGAATTCAACCAAACTAAGTGACAGCAATTTGGATATACAGTTGTGAGAGTATGATGCCCACCGTTGTTCACATAAGTGGCGCACAGAACCAGATATCAGTGGCGCGCGCGGATGCCCGAGAAATTAGCCGTCGCATAGACAGAGGAAAACTGAGGTTCCGGGTCGTTGGTTATGTATACTCCCACGTGAACTGAAAGCACCTCTACGCAGGTAGACCGCGTGGATTCTGCGAGTTAACGGGCTGGAACGAATGATAGAGAAACAGTGTGAGGTAAATACAGATGAGTTCATATAAATTGTGGTGTAAAACATCATTTAAAAGAAATACTGTAAATCATTTATCATGACCTTCATAAATTTGACAATAGAAGAAAAAAATAAATGCAAAAATTGGCATCGAATCAGCAGGCGCAAAATCATTTCACCGTACTTATGTAAAGGATTGGTGCACTCCTCCACACAGTTCACGAAAAATTGTGGAAAATAATGATGAACAGCGATGTCAAGTGTTTACCATGGATTAACGATTGCATTATTATTCTGGATTGTTTTGTCAACTAAAATCTCTTTCTTCAGCTTGAACCAGTGCTCTGGGAAGTGAAACAAATAAATTCATTTTCTCGGTATCATTGGAATCTCGACTTGTTGATAAGTATACAATGAACTGTTCTATAAATCTATGAAAGGCTCAATAAATCTCGAGTGGAATTTCGTCGTTCACGTCGCAACAAAAAATACCATTGCCCTGAAACGAGAGTATCAAATTCATGTGTCATTCTATTTTTCGATACTGATTCTGTCATGCATTTTCGCTATGTTTTTCTCGTTACATCTGTTGGATTACACTTGAGAAAAAAAAAATATGAGTGGACGTTGTTACCGACTGTGCGCGATGATAACCCACTTAACAAACGTTGCCACTGACAAAAGAATTCGAGTGTATGCCTGGATTTATTTTATGATCTTAATCAGTGGAGCAAACCGGTAATTCGAATAATTGATTAATTGCCAGATTTGCTTTGAGAAGAGAGAAAGGCACAAATACAGACACCATATAAATATATATACGTATGAACGCGTTTGATAATGTGATTGATAAAAGGGCTTTTGACCCAGACGAGGCGGCGACCTCTCACATCAGTCATCAGTATCACACAGCCTGAGAATTAATTTAGCCATTGCGGGTGCGCACAGCTCTATATTCTTCGTCTAAACTGTTAGGTCTACATAATTGCACCTACGTGCCATGTAGAGTACGTTCTACAGATATATCAATACGTATAGATAGACATATATGTGTGCATGAGTCCGACGCTGGTGATTGCGTGTCGACTAGACGACGAGCGTTGCGGCGCCGTTTCTCGTGTACCAACGCCGCGGGTACCTTTGATGAGTGAAATATATATAGCTCTGTATATTACTTGACATCGTCGATGAAACATGTTGGAACATGTTTTACTCGATTAAATTGTTCTATATATTCACACTTTGACTTGGTCGAGACGATAAAGTATACGCGTCCAATAGAAGTGAAATAAAATTAATAATTGATTATTGTGTAACTTTCATACTAATATTGTACTACCTAGGAAATTTTTACGATGTTTAATGGCACAAGTTTTGTCAAAACCTTCGTACGATTTTGAGATCGATCAACAAGATCCATGATGAACGTGCGAGTAAACTGAATGACGTTCCATACGAACATGGTCTCATATTATTCATCCATGACACTGGTGAGCTTTTTTTATTGTAGAAGTGTATTTTTTCTGGTCATATGAGCATGTGACTGTATGAATATATGTATCCACGGTAGTATAAAAAAAATGTTTACATTCGTCAAAGCGTTGTCCACACGACCACGTCTACGTATAAGTTATCTTTCAACCTGTGCAATTAATTCTGTTCCAGTGAAGTATACAAGAACCAAAAAAATGGGAAAGGAAATTAGTAGAAATAATGAGAATGAATAAATGAGACGGAAAATGAAAATTCTGCTACAGTGTATGCACATAAAATATATCAATAGAATACGTGATTGCATACACGAGTCTGCGACAGGGAAAATTAACGTCAAAGCCACTTTTTAGCCTGAACTGTCATATCCCTAGTGTTTAACTAAAAAAATATCCAACTCGTTAAATATTTGTTTCTATGTCCTATTAATATCGTGCTCACTCAACAGTCAACTACAAAACAGTATATTCCATTGTTAATTTCTTCTGTCATAATTTTTCTCTGGCGTATTTCCTGATCTCATGATACATTTCGCCTCTTCGCACATAGTCATATTCATTTTATTTGGGACCAGATTCATTCAGTAATGAGACAAAACGCACTATCATTGCAAAGAGTTGAGCCGTGGTGGATGAACCGGAAAGAATATGAATTGTAGAGTTTTTGTTTTTCACGTATGATCGCGATCTTCTGAGCAATGAATCTTATGCCACTTTCCATTATATATGCGTATGATATACGTGAATATTTGGACGAGCACGGCATACAGACTTTTCTTGTATTGCATCAGTACTGTATAATAACTGCGAGTACTCGGGCAAATGCCACTGTCGAAAATATAACGTAATCTGGTTGGACAGTTGCACTTGATGTGTCCACATAAAATTCAAATATTTTCACTATTTCTCTCCGTTTATTCGTGCTCGTTGCGATTCACATCGAATGCGATTCCGACAGCATATTCTCCAGTCAACAACTATACAACGATATTAACGTCAATATGATTTTAATCCAGCGAGCCGAAATTTTTTTTCATTTCCAAGGGTCTTATCGTGAATTTGAATGGGAGAACAGTAGAATATTGAAAGGCATTTGGGAAATTCCCGCATTGGAGTGATATACAAGTTTGAAAAAAAAGACAATCCTCTAACATGAAAAGAAAAAAAGAGAAATGAACACCGTACTGATCCGTAACGCTTTTTTCTCCACGACCACCCACATCAGCTCACGAACAAATAGAAGGAAAAAAACGAAAGCATAAATAAATATGTACTCGCAGGACACGCCGCAGATCGCATGTGAGTTGTGAGGCTGAGCAAAGAAGTCGGATATATACCTAAGGAGAGTTTAAGTTTGAGATCAACTCGAGCGCGCGCGCGCTAGACAGCGAAAGGAAACGAAAATAAAAAAGAGAAAGAAAGGGCCAAGCCCGTGCGCGCAACTCTTGGACAGTTATAATTTGCAAAAATCGCCCGTCAATCGCGATAAGCGGTGGGCTCGATGTTTGCCAATTAGCGAACGGAGCCCTGTATTTACGGTGCACGACGGGTGTCGGCTAATGGCAAAGCCACGTCCCGTTTCTCTCCACTCGAGAGTCTCGACACGACGACCCGGGGATAAACCTACTCTCTCAAGTACATTTGGCATTGCACACTCTAACCACTACATTCGAATCTTAATATATACATTGTCCCGTAGATGTTTATAACTTTAAAGGACGTGTCCAATAGCCTCATCGCATCGCCGTACATATCACTTTTTATGTATATCTGTTGAATTACAATTTACAAGCCACGTAATAAATTATCACAGCGAAAAGGGGCAATGACTCACTTTCTGTCTTACCGTCATCAAGGAGGTGATGGTGAATGCAACGATCGTACAATATTACTTACCTGAAACAGAAAGAAGACAAAACATGAGATGATTAATTCCATGTGTTTGTATAATAAAATACCTCGGGAAATTTTATTTTTCTCAATATTGTATAGAAAATATTCATTCAGCGTCAATAAATTCACCTGACAATTGGTAATTCATGGGAGGATGGAGGGAATAAATGAAGAATAAATTTGAAATATCATTCTTAATTTGCTCAAAAGTCAAGAACTCTACGGATGACAAAGTTTGTTTAGGGTTTGTGTTCGGTGGTGTCGTGGACACACGAACGTGAAAAATACTACGATGTCACCATGTCACCAACGTACATGTATATATTCATGTTGTGAGAGAACAGAGGGAGGATTTCAATAAAAACCGCATTACACACGTCAAATGATTTCGCCGTGTCTCGATATTCTCTTTCCATTTCAAGCCGCGTAGAAGTAATCGCACGAAGCGAAGGGCTGATGTTGTCCCATACAAACATTGCATACACTCATATACCTAGACGCACATAAAATACATTATGCATATGAGCGTGTGTGGGTATGGATGCTCATATGTGTGTTTCGTTTCTTTATAATCCTCGATCTCCTTCACAACGTCACGTAAATACCTGCTCATGAAACTATAAATGTCTTGTTAAATTACGCGTCGGCGCAACACAAACGTGTGGATGTACACAGAATCATTATATAAATGTACAATGTATCTGCACATATTCAATTGATGCCGTTTTCATTCAACTTGCGAATACAACAACCGGCAAGTGATTTCGCACAAATTTACGGGGTCATAATTCAACTTTGTAAGGTGCGCACAAGTTCAAGCTCTCTTCTATTTCTTCATAAGACTTTTAGAATATTGAACAAAAATGATGTGTTACATTCGTGAAGTTAATACGAGGTTCACACTGTCGCACATAATTCCACTGAATTTCCCTTGAGCATTCACAAAATTCGGAACTATCAAGCACATGATGACTTGTAGATGATTAACTTGTACAGAAGATTTTGTACGAGTCTCTTTCATATAAACGGAACATGTAATTGGACAAAGTGATCTCAATGCAACTCAGAGAATTTCACTGGAAATAACTCTGTGCCTTGATACAAGTTTGAGCAGATTAAATAGTACATATGGGGCATTCCACGCCAAATCGGCCGGTTTTACAACTTTGGATTTTTGATTTCCTCTATTTTCTGAAATTTCTTTGTACTCATCGAATTACTCTCCCTGGCCGAGTTTGACATTTTTTTCATCATCGGTTCGAAAGATGTGGAATTTCTAAAGAAACATGTATTATTAGGGTCTTTCGCTCATAACTTGCCCGATAATGGTCCAAATTCATCGCTTTTTTTTCAAACTTTCGTTTTTCTTATGCACTTTCCAAAGAAAAATACAAAAAAAATGTACCAAGTAATTTTCTGAATGATTTTTGAAATTTAAGATTTTAATCGTGATTTTGGAACTGTTTGTATCCTTTAATTTATTCGGAACTTCTTCACGTTAAACTTCGATAAATTCTCGA